>CAKNXH010001923.1:355-59466 GCA_932178445.1 Andricus quercusramuli | reverse complement strand
ATCATGCATTTGTTTATATTATTTGTTGTTAAAGTTAACAAATGATATCGGACATCACATTTTCATGATCACATGTCACCTCGTTGCTTAGAGCAAGCGATTTCGATGCATAAATATACTTCACAAAAACATAATCCATCATACTGGTTATTTGTTGCAAATATTTGTTTATAACAAATAACTTGACATAACAACAAATTTTTTCCTTTCACTGACCCTTGCGCATCAAACCTGAGGCCTGATGCCACTAAAAAAAATTTTTACAGAGAATTAAAAAAAAAAATGTTGTAAATCAACATTTTTTTCGATGTTTGCAGTTCTATATAAATAAAAAAAAAAAATTCAAAAATCGGCCTCGCCATGTTTCTTAAGAATTTAATGCTGAATTTTTTGAAAAAAAAAAGTTGAAAATCGATGAAGAATTGCGAGCTACAGATTATTTTGAACATCGTTTTTCCATTTGGCCCCACTGTGCGTCTGTTTGACCTGTTATTTGTTGTCCAGTCTACGTGTTCTGTTTTGGTTTAATTTGTTTCTGTCCTCTAAAGGTTCACTGTCCTCAGAGTTATTTGATTTTAAATTATTATGTCTTAATCTACTACGATTTTCAATATTATTCTGATTATGTTCCTGCAAATTTTCTCTTAAATCAAATTGGACCGAATATCTGTTGTGAGATTCATTTCTATTTTTGCCGACATTTGGTTTGATTTTTTTTTCTATAGTATTTTGTATTTGTATTTGCATTTATTCAAGAAAAGTCCCTAGGGCTAAATAGCCCTCTAAGGAACAGGATAATACAGGGTCATTACGTATTTGTGCAAGCACTGATCGGCGGAATACTTGATTAATCTTATAATCTAATCTATAAACTAAATTAAATAAATTAATAGAGTCGACCACTAAATACGTATTAAATTAAGTTTGAGATTAATGCGTAGTGATTAGCATTAAGTGGCTAAATGGTAGATCTTGTGCATGTTAAGGTTGAAATAAAGAAAGAAAAACCGTGTGTGAAAGAAATACTTTGCAAAACTTAATGAAAACAAAAGAAAATTCGATGATGGAATGTTCAAAAACTAATTATGAGAATTTACCAGTGAGTAATTTCAAGAGTTGGGTTAGGAGTATCGTACAAATATTTGAAAAAGAGATTCTTGAAATGATACAGGGAAGGTGCATTTCTAATATCGTATGGTATTTTATTCCATAGTCGGGCACCCCTTACTATAAATGATCTTTGAAGCTGACACGTTCTGTGAAAAGGAATCTTAAGGATTTTATGTCTTTTACGAAGCTTAGACTGTGCTGGAAAGTCTCTGTCTACAAATTGGAATAGGTTGAATAGATACTCGGGAGCTTTGTTCTGAAAAAGAGTATAGAGCAAATTACCCATAAAGAATTGTCTTCTCTTGGCAACATTAAGCAGACCAGCCTTAAGTCTGTATGTAGTTATGTGTTCGTATTTAGGCAAATTGTAGATAAAACGGACACAGGCATTCAACGCGCGCTCAAGCTTTAAATTTAAATCGTCGGTCAAATCATCATAAATTAAACAAACGTAGTCAAAATGGCGCAAAATTAGACTTTTAACCAAAAGTATCCGAGTGGAGGTTGGTAAAGAGTCCTTATTCCTATAAAGTTGTTGTAGAATTCTGTATGCTTTCCTTGAGATATTCTGTACCTATTCCTTCCAGGACAAAGTACGGTTATGGAAGTATTTCAGATCTTTAATCACTTCCGAAAAAGGGATAGTTAGATTCTCGATACGAAGAGGTGGAAATGATGCCAGTGTTTCAAGCGATGGAGATGAAGTAGGTCCAACGACTATTGCCTGAGTTTTTCCCGGGTTAAGAGTAAGTCCATTTTTTCAGGCTCAGAGGATAACGCGATTGATATCCTCCTGGACTAGAATAAGTAACCCACTTAATGAAGATATTGGCCCCGATAAATAGATTTTGAAATCGTCAGCGTATTTGTGATATTTGCAATGTTGAAGTTCACTTCCAAGGTCAGAAGTGAACAAATTGAAGAGGAGGGGTGCCAGAATAGAGCCCTGAGGAACCCCACTTTTGACTTCCCTCCATTCAGAAAGCTCACCACTACTATTAATAATTCTGTGAGATCGATTATTAAAATAGGATTTGAACCACTTGATAACAGAGTTTGACGAGTTAAAGGATTTTAACTTTTGTAGGAGTAACTTATGATTGACCATATCAAAAGCCTTCGTAAAATCGAACAGAACAACAATCGTGATCTCCCTATTATCCATTGCTAATTTGAGATCAGTATTTACTTTAAGGTAAGCAGTTAGAGTACTATGCTTTGCCTGAAAACCTGATTGCATCTGGTCAATGGCCTTAGATAATTCAAGAAATTTAGACAGTTGCAGGTGAACAATTTTTTCAAGTGGTTTAGACAGTGCACATAAAATAGAAATTGGCCGGAAGTCTTTCGCGGAAGTAGGTTTATAAATTTTCGGAACTGGGCATATAACAGCCTTTTTCCAGATATCTGGAAAGATACCAACCTGAATGGAAGCATTATAGATATGCAATAGAATAGGAAAGTTAATTGGAAGTGCAAGTTTAATCATTTTGATTGATATTTCATCAGTTCCAATGGCATTTGATTTGATTTCAAGTATTTTTTCCAAAAGTATGTCAGGAGTGATGTCATCGAAAAAGAAGTCAGAGTCATTAAATGTTGAATTAAGAGGGGTAACGGAAGATGATAAGTCTGGAACTGGGAATGTGAAAAAAGTCTTTAAAAGGTCATCAGGCGGAAAATTACTATCAATAGATTCGTGCTTGGGCGGGATTAGGTGTAAGCGTCTAAGGAGATGCCAAATGTCCTCTTTTTTGTCTCTATGTGCAATCTCGTTATAATTGTATTGGTTGAACGCATCTCTAATCTTAGTTTGAACTAGGTTCCTCAGTTTACGAAATTGAGCTTGTATTATACTGCTTTTTGTTCTTTTTGCAAGTCGGCGCTTGCGATCACGTTCCCTCATCAGATTCTTAATTTCGGATGTGATCCAGGGGGCAGCTTTATTGAAGTTTTTAGGAACGTGAAGCGGAGAAAATTTATTGAATGCAGAGACTAGGTAATTAGTCAGAGCGTCGATTTTATTATTTATATCTGTATCTAGTAATATTTTTTCCCAGTCATACGTCATTAGATGTTCGTGGAATGTGTGTTCATCAATTTTAGAGAGATTCCGCACCAGTCTTTGGGTTGGTTTTGAATTTAAATTATAGTAAAATTCAAAAGTAATGTTAATCAAATCGTGGTTAGAGAGAAAAGGGATAGCATGTTGTTCGTGGGAGACAACCTTATCAATATCGTCTACAATCATTAGGTCAATACGAGTACTGGAACGATCAGTATGGTGAGTAGAATCATGAGGTACAATCGAGAGTCCCGAAGAGTGTACCAAAGATGTTAGATATTTAGAATGATTGAAAGTGAGATTTAAATTAGTGTTAAAATCTCCAGTAAGGATAATGTTATTGAAATTAGGAATAAATGAAAAAATTACCGATTCAAGCTCTGTGCCATAGGAAGCATTAGGTGGTTTATAAACTACTCCCACTAGAATACTATCAGAAGTAGATTTAACTTCAACAAAGAGAAATTCAGTCGTGGGATAAGTAGCTACTGAACTCACACCAACCATAGTCCCTTTGAGACTATCATGCAGAAAAAGACAAACTCCACCACCCCTTCTCTCGTCTCTGTCTCTTCGATAAAGCGAATAATTGTTAATTGCAACGAGGCTTGAGGATATATTGGGAGTTAACCAGGACTCAGAAACAGCTATTATATGGTAGGAACATGTACTGAAAAAATGTTTGAATTCTAGAAAATGTGCCAAGAGAGACTGGGCGTTCACATGACAAATGTTTAAGGTATCCATGGATATATTAAGAGAAAGATTCTACAGAAAACCAATTCAAAAATAGAAAGCTCACGCAGCACACGTAAAAATTGACTGAGACAAGAAACCATTATCAACACAACCCAAACTAAGTAAGTACAATTCAAATTTGAAAATCGACAATGAATACAAGTGGAAAAGATACTAACGGAATGATAAAAAATGTCGAAAACAGTTTCGTAGAACCTTAGACCAATTCTCAACAAAAGTGGACATGATTTCGTAATTCGATATTCGAATATCCGGAGAGCTGTGAATATTGAGATAGAATTACAACATTTAAGGTATCCAAAGTACACAATTAAGCCTAATAGTATACAATTATCAACGAGCATCGAATAGCCAAACAATAACAATATCACACCATTGAGTGTGTAACCATACCGTAAAAATCCTAATTGCTATTGGAATCGCCCTACGTGTTGCAGCAATGACAGCTGAATCCTAGGTGTGCCATCCTCCTTTCGACAAAAGATCTTTCCTCCGGCAATCCAAAGATATTTTATCTTCTTTTCTCTCCTCAAATTTAATGCAGAAGCGTAGATTCTTCGATTATAAGGCGTCAAAGCCTCACGGATGAAAATGAGACTTTTCTCATTATCTGGCCAGCCAAGATTGGTCGTAGAGAAGTCTCGTACTTTTTTCCTCTGCTCGATTATTTTGTCTCTCGCTAACTGACTGCTAAATTTGGCAACGATGATAGGTGCGAGCAGTGGATTTGATGTTGGAGACTTGCGAATTCGATAAACATTCATGATGTTATCTTTAGCGAAGGGAGCATCAAGTGCCTTCGCAACCGATTCTAGGACCGATGGAAGATCCTCATTCGGCTTCATAGGTACCCCGTGAATTTCGAGGGTACTTTGAAGTGCAGCCTGCTCTTGAAAATTGAGAGAAGCTTCAAGTGAGGCGACCTTCAATTTTAGCGAGCTTGTCTCCGTCTTTGCCTGTGTGACATGATCCGCATTGCTACCAACATTAGTTTCAAGCAGATTGATTCTGCGAGAATTCTCTGAAATATCGATCTTGATATCCTCAACCGTAGTGTTCATTTTTGTTATCCATTCGAGCTGCTTGGTTTCAAATTCCTTAAAGAGAGTTCTCATCTGTTCCTGCACCTACACGGCTGCTTCCCTTTGCGCTTGTAAGACCGCACTGTGAATAGCCTCGATGCATCCAGGCGGTAGGGCCATAGCAGTGACAGGGACGGAAAACACTGTTTTAGGTAAGGGGTTATTTACCTGATCCTTACTGGCAGGGTCGATGCCTCCACTTAGCAAGGAACTTTGACCCGAACCTGAAGAGGTGTTGCTAGTTTTTGGCGATTTGCAGATCACGCAAACAAAATCAATTATTCCTTTTCTTAGATCATCAAAATCTTTCTTAGCCAATCCGACATTAATGCAGGCCAAGTGGCTGAATACACCACACTTTATGCAGGAAACAGCACCCTGCGATCCTCTAGATATTGTCTTATTACACTCTGGACAGGCACCCATTGTAATACGTATCAATTACGCGAGAACTGTCGACCACCGAAACTGAAAAACAGATTATTAAGCAGCAAAGAGCCCAAAAATCACCAGATGCAACATATACACTGCACTCCGAACATAAATACAACCACTGAGATACAATACAAAGTACAAAATTGCCTAATAAATAAATTATGGCAAGTAAAGAACGAGACGAGACGGAGCACACGTCAAGAACCGAACAGGGCCGCACTGTCAAAAAAAAGGTCATCTACAGTCAAATGAGCTATTGGCCGGCGGATCTAGTCTTATCTAAAAATTGTTTGCCCTTTTTCCCCTTTCCTTAAAGAATCTTTCCTTTTGTTGATTCATAAATTCGTTAAACTCTACGCTTACTAGAAGTTCATCGGTTTCTAAGATAAACCGTGTGTTTTTTTCAAGGAATGAGTCGCATTGAAATGTTTCGTTGTTTATTTCTGGCTTTGTTTCATTTCTGGGGTATGGTCCATCTAGGTTTGGTAGATCTCTCTGATCCCAAAAGAGTGTATCGTCGATGGGGTCAAAGGTTCTGTTAGGTTGAGTACTTTGAGTTGATCTGTCTTGGTCTGTCTTATTGCTTATACCGAGTGATTCTATGTTTTTTCGCGTGAACCCTCTACCGCGACCTATTGATTTGTTCATTGTTTTTGGGATTGCTCCCAAATTTTGGGGTGTGATGGAAACAGTTTTTCTAATCGTTGGTTTCGTCACGACATTATTTAAATCCTAATTTTGGCTTAAAAGTGCGGCGGCACCTTCTAAATCCAAGTTATCGTGGTCATTAGCCGTTGTCGTTTGGTTAGTAATTTTATTTTTAATTTTACCCGAACTCAGTTTCATTTAAAATATTAATCTAATCGGAGTTGTCTTAATTGGACACTCTGTATATTTTATTTTCTCTAATTCGTAGCTTGAAGTTTTACAGGAGTCTTCTGTCATTCTTTCGAACTTTATTTTGGTTTAAAATTCGATAGTTTAGTTAGATACTGTTCTGATTATTGCGGGATTCCAAATTGAGCTTATTTTTGCTCTCCGATGCTTTGGTTATAAAGTGCGCCACGTGACCCTGCCGCGACTCGCGTGTATTTCTCGCTGCCCGTGCGAACTTGCTTGCGCGCTTAAACGGTTCGTTCGTTCAGCGTTTAAAATTTTCATCGAAGAACTGAATACCTTATATACTCTTTCCCGGTTTCACGTATACTCTTAACCGAATTTAGTCCATTATTTTAGACGCAAGTGCATTTTGTCCCCATTTTTAAAAACGAAAAATTTGCTTAATTCGTTTCCGTTTTGGTTTTTTATTGCGTATTTCGGATTACGCTTCTCCGAATGTCGCGTGCGAGCATGTGGCGAAACATTGCGAAAAATATACAATAAATATTACATAATAACATATCATCAAATAAATCATGGCATGCAAAAATCAGAGCACATATATAAGAAAAAATAATTTCACATAAACATGTGGAATATCATGAGCAAACAAGGATTATCGTTTGTGAAAAATTTCTCAGGTACATATAAACATCACCTCCTAAATAAATATATCAGTCATTTCCATGTATAATTCTAGAGATTAATTACAAATTTGGCAAGGCATAATAAAGAGATAAGGATTGAACACAATCAAAGTAGTCGAGTACTTAGTAATTACTTTTATTCATTACTTACATTTTGGCAATGGTTGCCGGCGATGAGGTAATTGGTTTTTGACGAGCGGAGTCGTCGGAAATGTCCCACGACCTCGACGGAGGTAATCGGTGACGGTGCGAGGGTGCGATCTCGGGGGCGCCCAGCGTGACGACGTTGAAGATGAGCGTGAAAAAGTGATGAGCACTGGCGCGCTAAAACTCAACTAAACGGACAACGAGCCAGTCCAGACTGAGAAAATGGGCGCGGGGAAGGTGAATCGGGAGCTTGGTGCCCGGGGCTTCGGGACCCCTCGTGGCATTTCGCGTGTTATCGGTTGCGGCCCGACAACCCCTTCGCACAGGGCCGTGACTGATTGGTTTTTAATGTGACAGTTCTGTTACAACTTTCAACGAAGCAGTTGCGTCTTCACCCAAAAGAGATAAATTGTTCAACAAAAGAGATGAATTCGCAAACTGAAAAGACAAATTTGTATCAGAAGAGTGGAATTTTCAATTAGGAATTTATTTACTTACTACAATGTTCTTCAACAATAGCAATTGATGTTCAACGTCGACATCCTGTATCACGATATAAAAATTGTTCATAATAATATTAATTGTCGCTAAATGATAATTTATCGTATGAATATATTATGCTTCGAATACAAAATGAGGATGAGAACATTTTCATCTTGCCTTGCGTGTAACGACTTTAATTGTGAATTCTCATTTATTGAAGCTTCTTTCAGTTTACCGAGTACATTTTCATCAAGTTTCTCGTGCTTCGCTTTCGATTAACATTTGTCTCAACTTGGAATGTCTTTATAACCCACAAATAGTGCACCACAGACTTCACCCGGACAGGCAGAGAAACCGTCAGAGAGACATTTTCGTTGAAATTTTTTTTTTTTGACTCAGCGGTCTCAAAACAATTTATCGGGCCAAATTTGGGTACTATGAGAAAACACTTGAGAAAGTTACCTTTCTTATTGAGGCGAGAAACTTTGCTGTTTGAGCTTTCATCGTATTTAACATTCATCAGCTTTAAATTTAAATTTTTGATCTTCTGATGGAATTTTTAAAGTCTACAAGGAAAATCATTTCCCTCATCTAAAATCGGTTAGAAACAATTTCGTAGAACGCCCTGGAAGTAATGATTTTTTCTCTGGACTATTTTGTTCCCCATTGCTGAAGCTATAAATATAAGGTGTGGAATGCTGGCTAATGAACCTCACCTGTATTTTGGGACCCCAAAAAAGTGAAATAAAGAAAATTGTATTGAAAAATCTCTTCGCAAGTTAGTTTTGCGACTCAAGAGGTCGCGAAACGTTAAGAATGATAGAAAACTGGATAGGCACGCATTCACAAAAATCTAATACCATCTAGAGCAAATTATGAGGATGTAAAAAGAAACTTGAATATCAGTTACGAAACACGACATGAAAAATTTGAAATGCAGCTGTAATTATGTAATTGCAAATACTGAAAGGTAGGCAAATGTAAGGAAAACTAGTATATTAGAAAAGCAGGTAATACAGCGCTCAATATATTAGCATTGCTTTATTTGTAGAAAAACTAAATCCGTATTTATATGCATGAAGTGGAAGCTAGTTCGGAATAGTATGTCATTATAGTGTGGTAGGTATGAGTGGAGTGTGAGAGTGAAAGCAGGGAGGTGAGTAGGGTTGTGTGGGGTGAATTTGGGAGATAAAAAGTAATTTTGAGCGTAGGTGTGAGGTGGGATTTAAGTAAATTGCAAAAGTGAGCTTAGGTTAGCAAGGAATCGGGGGAATTTGTGGGCAGGAGTCTTGGGCTTTCAAGGGTCAAGGGTGGTTCTCGGTATTTTGGGGGGATGTTAAGTGAGAGACAGGGGTGCCTGAAGGGGCTGTGAGGAATTGGAAAAAAGGAAGTAAAAAAAGAGTAAATTTGGCGGCGACAGAACTCTTCAGAGAAATATGTCGGAGGATACTGCACAGAGAGGCCCCAGTTACTGAGGGCAGAGCGGGAGGTAGGCAGCGAGTGTGCTGGCAGTGCTGGTAGCGAGATTAACAGGGAGAAAATTTTTCCACGTTCCACGTCGGCCAACAGCGCGTGGTTTGGAATCTAGTGGCGCGTCGGGGTGATGGAGAAAAAGGGACAGTGGGAACGAAGGAAGAGAGAAAGTAAGGGAGAGAACGTCAAGCGCAAGTGACAGTAAGGATCTCTTGAAGAGGAAGAGAGACAGCCGAGAGAGTCCGGATAAAAGCGTAACAGAAAGTTCTTTTTAAAAAAGAGGGAGAACAAAGAGAACGCCTGTCCCCCCACAAATGGAGGAAAACTTGGAGACGGTCGATCAGAGTGACGGAGGCAGTCAGAGTGAAGAACAAGTGAAGGGCTAGTGGGGGAGTTATAACGGGGGTTAGAGATGGATTAGAGGAAGAAGTTCATGGAGAGGAAGAGAGGGAGGGAATGCAAATGAGGGAAGCAGAAATAGGAGGGGTAGCGCGCAAGTTTGTGAGAGTGTACAATAAGGATGGTATGGAAAGAATCGAAGAAAGGGTGCAATACTTGCTATGCGAAAGAGAGGAGGGTATGGTGCTACTGGGTGGGGATTTTAATGCGAGGATGGGGAGGGAAGGTGGGCTTTACAGGGAAGGGGAGAGCTTCACAAGGAAATCGAAGGATAAGATAATAAATAAGGAGGCGGAGATTCTAACGGACTGGATGGAGGATAGAGGATGGACAGTGGCAAATTGTATGGTAACTGGGGACGAAGAGGGAGAATACACATATGTAAGTCAGGTGGGCGTATCGGTGATAGACTATGTGGTCAAGGAATTTTTTAAACAACTCTGTGACCTTGACACTTTTGACACATTTACTGGCAAGAATGGATTATACGTACTGAATGATAGAACTAAAGAATAATACCTTGTATAGAAAAGTATATTAGCCCGAATAATTTATAATATTTTCTTGATATTGTATGAAAATGTCACAAAATATAATCTCTAGTTGTTGAATTTATATAGTCTTGAGACACTGAGTTGCCACTTTTGCAACTACAGAAATTTATCCTCCTTTACTTTCGATTTTGTAGTCTTGTGATAGCCACTTTCCTACTTATTGCGTGTTTGAAAAATTGAAATTTGTTTCCATTTCTACTTTTGGGTTCATCTACCAAAAACTAATAGACTAGGATTATAATATGCATATTAGAATTTTAAATCTTGGATTATAGATTCTATTTTCTCAGATTATGAAGTTTTATAATTCACGATATTATCCGGCAATATATAGTCCTTGATATCTAGAGTTTGTAGTTTTGAAAATCTGGATTATCGTCCCATAATTAATAAACCAAGATTATATTCAGTAACGTATTTTCCAAATCCATTTTTCCTCAGTGTTCGCACTGTCAAGCTTTATGAATATATCGTTTTTATTCAAAGTCTTAAAATTTTGAGGACAATCTCCTGCAAAAAACTTAAGAAGAATACAGTTTTTTCAAATCAAATATATTTGAGAATATGCCACATCTCGATTCTGTAATATTTGTTTTAGGTTGTGTTTTAATTTTCGAAGTGCGGTATGGAGGTGAAACATAAATACTAATTATTTGAAATATTTGAAAAACCATCAACTTAAAGCTGCTGTAATATATATTGAATTATGACTCTACTAACAATTATCGAGAAAATTAATTTTTTTATGAATCTCAAGAATTGTTTAGGCTTCTCGAAAATTCGAGACCAGAAATTTTTTTCATTTCACTAAAGGTTTTCTATGGTTTTTTCTATCGACAGAGAATATTTGTATATTCAGTTCTTCGAATTTCCAATTTAGAATACAAAAAACGTTAAGCAATGAAAAGACGATCAGGTTTCCAACAAAAATAATTGCCTGAACACGGAAATGCACTTCCTTTATATGAAAATCTTAAAATTGAGTGTTTTTCGTTCTTAACTACAAACAAACCTTAGAGAAGTTGTCTAATAGAAGGCTATAAAAGTTCGGCCATCTCTCTCATAAGTGTAGAATGGACGGTAATGTATCGCTCGATCATATCTTCCTCGTTTTCTGTCTATAAGAAAAATATAATTATCTTAATGATTAAAAGAATCTGCCACTTGTAAGTACTAAATTTCACTGAATTTTGAGTCTACTAATGATCTCCCGAGAAATTTAGTTCCAACACTTATTTTTTTTCATAAAATGTTTCGTTAGTTTAACCAGCATATATACTACAAGTTTAGGGAACGTCGTCGGTTAATAATAATATGCACCTTTATGGGTACTTTCCTTCGTGCAAACACTACTTTTCAAAGCATGTCTGAGAGAAAATTGAAAGCAAAACTGAGGAGGGTGAGAGAGTCTCTAAATAATATTGTAGTCTCACGCATAATTCTATTATATTAGTTTTAGATTGTTTGCTATTTTTTATATAAGCACCTCTACGTGGTGGAACGAGATGGTTATCTACAACAGTTCCAATAACTCGAGCAATAAATCCAGTGCTGTACGCATGTCCCCTATATAACTCTATTTCATTCGATGGTGGACTTGATTCTGCAAGAAGAAATATGGAAATTTTTGTATTAACTCATTACAAAAACGGATTCGAAAACGCAGTAACCTTCTTCGTTTTTGGAATATTTAGGAAAAAATATCTAGGTAAATTTTTGTACCGCATGAAATCCTTTTTTTTTTGTAACTTCAACTTTGTATTCAACCTATTATTCCTAAAAATTTCAGAAAAAAAGGTGGGTGTTTTAAGATTTTTTTCCAAAAATCCAAAATGACGTGACCAATTTTCATTATTTTTCACATATTTTGTGGATTTTGACAGAGTGAAAAAACTCGATAAACTGAAGTAACAAAAACCTTAACATCTCAAAAATTATAGAAAAAAGTCAAGGCTTGAAAAAAAAATCAAGGAGCGGAACACATTTCAAATCAGGCAGGTTCTACACTTGAAGTCGCAGAATCACTTGAGTACAAAATATGTTGTTTTTTAGAGGAAATTAGGGAATGCTTATTCTTTCGAAATCCGCGATCAGATTAAGAAAATGTTCAAAATTAGCAAAGTGGCGGCGGTTTCTCGGAAAATATTAAAAGTCGATTTTCTCAAAAAACCTACTCATATTTCTTGCTAATTTTTTTTTAATTGTACTATAATAACGAAAATACCTTCACGGAAGACACGGAAGAATTTGAACAAAATAATTGGCACACTTAAAAAAGTTCTACGAAAAGTTCCTGTATTTATTTATGATACCTCGTACCATTTCCGAGAAAAATAAAAAAAATCAATATTTCTTTCGGTAATATTTCTTTTCGTTTGGCATTCAAAATTATTCTCCTACTTTTACCTATCATTGTGAATCTAAATTTGCATAGAGACATTGAACTATCACAAATTTATGGAAAAAAACAAACATTTTTTTAATTTTCTCGCGGATTTCGAAAGAAGGCAATAAACTCTACCAGAATCTCGAATATCTCAATCAGGTCAAAATTTACATAAGTTTAAATAGAAAATTGGATTTTTTTTTTTAAACTAAGCAAAAAATTCAAATACGCATATCTTCGTAACAAAAATTGTGTTCATAAATCTTAAGAATACATATTGCCTAATTTTCTCTAAAAAAAACAACATATTTTGTCCCCGAGAGATTCTGCGACTTCGAACGTAGAAACTGCCTGACTTAAATTGAATTCGGTCAAAAATGATTCTTTTTTCTCCCGAAGGACAAAAAAAAATAACAAACTAAAAATGTATGGTAGGTAAACTGTATTAGTACCTATTATTCCATAAAATCGCTAAAAAAAAGTTGAGGTTTTTGTGAATTTTATTTTTCCTCCTTTCAGATATCTGAAAAAACCTTACCAGTTTTCATCATTTCTTGATTTTTTGTTGTATTTTGAAAGGGTGCAAAAAACTGAATAAACTAGAACAATAAAACCCTTAATATCTGTTCATTGTAAAAATGTCATTAGTGTTAACTATTTGCTAGTATTGAAATAATAATATATAATAAATGAACTCAATAAGACAAATAAAATAAACGTTAAAGGGAGGATTTTTCCGGCGGATTCGGAAGCAGAAACGTGTCTGACTGGACCGTCTTTTACCACTAGGGGTGGTTCCAGTCGATTGGGGTGTACGTGATCGTTTTCCCCACATGGACGCTTTTTAAAGGACTTTAAACGTGATTTCCTTTTAGTGAGGTCGTAATAGTTACCCTCATCATCATGGGAGTACATTTCAGGGGCACCTACTATTTAAAAAAAATCACTATCCAAAACACTGACTTCATTGCATGGCCGATTTAAATAACACAAGTTTGATAAACCAAGTTTCATATTATATTATTATCTACTTACGAACAGAAGAAAGAAATATGATAAAATTGAAGAGCAATAAACGAATCGAAATTCTCATTTTGGTATCGGCGCAGATCTAATTTTTGAAAGAATTTTTTGAGATGTAACTAATAGGATGATGAATTTGATACACTTGTATGTATACTAACTATCACCTCATTATTAACAAACATTACTTGCTACATCTTGGCAGTGGGATAGAGTCGAGATAAAAAAGCGTTGTGTAAACTAGCTGTTATTGGTATAAAATTGAGAAATTTCATTTTATTTCCTCGAAAATTTCATTGCCATATATTTGGGAAATATGTTTATCACGTATCTCGCGTTGTGAAATGAAATGCCCTCAAAATAAATTGCGAAAGAAATACCACACAGTAGCACAGTATTTTTGAAAATCAATTATTACCACCTAAAACTTCCGTACTTCACTTAAAACTATTCCATTTGCTTATATCATTATTATTATTAATATATTCTGATATATTATATTATTGTTATTCGTTTTATTCCTATAATTATATATTCTATGATTATTTTATCTTAGTAAAAATACTTGAAATTAGGAGAATGAAAGGTTTCTTTCAATTTCTTTGAATTATTTCGACTTCGTTTATGTTCTTTTAAACGATTTCAAATTTTCAGGGCTCTATATATTAATCAAAAAATGGTTATAGCAATTCAAAACGTGAAGAGTAGAGTTGTTTACTAAAAGCACAGTGTTGACGAACATATTATGCATTTTTGATACAATAATCTTATACTTATAACCTTGAATGTATCAAAAAGACGAATTTCCAACAAAATATTTGGATCCTCAACTAAAAAAGGATTAATTTTCAACAAGACAGTTGCGTCTTCAGCCAAAAGAGATGAACTGTTCAACAAAATATATGAATTTGCAAACTCAAAAGACAAATTTGTATCAGAAGAGTTGAATTTTCAATTGGGAATTTATTTACTACAATGTTCTTCAACAATGGCAATTAACATTTAACGTCAACATCCTGTATCACAATATTAATCTTCAGATAACAAGAAATTTTCTATGCTAAAATTGTACTCCAGCGAATAAAAGAAGTGACTCTAGTAAAAAGAAAAATTCTCTATGTATAAAAATGCGAATTTGATGAATATTTATACAAAACTTTTTCATAATAATATAATTGTCGCTGAATGACAATTTCTCATATCAATATATTTTGCTCCAAAGACAAAATGAGGATTAGGCGGCCTTGCCTTTTCTTTTCGAATTCAAAAGACAGTTTTTAAAAACTGAATGCGGAAAATTTGAAGAGAATTTTTTCTCAAAAATCGAGCTTCTAAGTACTTACTTAAATCTTATATGTTCGGTCAAATTAGTGTTTGAGACTCTGCCCAGAATTTATGAGCTAACAATTAAGATACCAGGTATATATTTTGATGAAAACCCAGAATGTTCATCAGATACAGTGCTTACCAAATTATTTGTTTGATTCTTTATTAACACAATAATCAGTTTTTTCCCTAATGGCGAAGAATGGAGAACGTGTATACTCTGTTATTCACCTTGATGGTCATCCCTAATTCTATTGGTAAATATAATGCTATAACATGTCCATAATTTTTGTGATATTATATATCACCCTTAAAATTCTATCAAATTTTTTCAGAACAAGACTTGTATAAAATCCTACTTCTCGGAGTGCCGGAAATTCCTGACAACTGCATCCGTCGAGAAATCTTATTCGTTCCTACCAAAATTTTATTATTCCATGAGACTTAGTAAAGTTTATGATAATATATTTGTAGAAAAGTATAAGATTGATCGACGGTTAAAATTCGATTGGAAATTTCAAAGTCTTGGTGAACCTAATGTTTGATAGACTTGGGATTTGGGAGAGCTTAAATGAGAAAATAGTGGTTGAGAATTATATAAGGTTTCTTGATGGATAGAGTCAGATACAAATCTTGTTCTACAATTTCGCACGTTTAAAATTTATCCCAAAGAGCATATTTTAATAAAACTGGAATAGAAAAGTACAAGCATCTCTGCAAACCAAAGTTTATATTTTTCATATATTTGAGCTTATTATAAGAAATAAAATTGTGTCTATAACCTTCAAGGATATGAGTTGACACATGCACAGAATTTGATATATGTATTTTTATTAGGAGTCATACAATGTACATTTCCGTATATAATTACCTGGACAAGAATATAAATAAAAATGTATCAATAAATCTATTCGACTCTTTTTCCTATCGTTTTCGCTTGCATAACCAAAGCACTCTCTCATCCTCATCCTCCTCCACAATGAATTTTACCACCATAGCTTTCAAATTTATTCGACCACATACCGTTTTTTAATTTCATAGCTAATTGTGCAAACCTATAATTCTGTTGATAATTTAATTCATTATTATTGACCTAAGATAAATAGATAGTATTTAAGTTTGAGATCGCATACTGCCAGCTGCATTTTTTTAGATCAGTATGTTGGAAACTTTTCTTTTACTACGAATTATCTTCAAAGACATGTGAAATTGAAGGTTTTGTTATGCAGGTGTGCATCAAAAAAATAAAATTGACTATGCCATGAAATTACTTTTTTGTAATAAAAGGGTAAAAAATGAAAAACATGAGGGAATGTTGTTTTTTTGGATCACTATGCTGTAACATTTTCTCTTAGTTAGATTGTCTTTAAAGACGGCTTTCCTTTTCTAGACAACTAAATTCTGAAAGTATTTCTATTAGTCCGATTTTTTCGTAGAGGTGCATTAAAAAATAAGATATGATCTTTAGTGAGCTTTTTTTAACAGGTGACACAAATGTGAAGATATCCTTTTTTCAGACTACCATGCATGTGGCTTCTATTTTATTCTAATTTTTTGGTGTTAATTTCTTCTAAATGGTAGAAAAATTGTTTGCATGTAGAAATTTTAATGATGGAAGCATGAGAAAAATCAATTAGTTCGTAGGATGGTAAGGTCCATAAATGATTATCATGATAAGTAAAGGGCTTAAGATATAGAAGCCACATCTATTATTGAGTTGATTGCACAAAGCTTATATATATAAGAAATTAATATCTATAGAAATGGAAATATATAATTGTTAAGCGTTAAGCGTAATCTTGAGTCTCGCAAAGGCTGTGGAAACCGACGAAATCCAACAGTTCTCAAATGTTAAAGTGAGCTTCTTTTGTATGGAATGTCTTTATTTAAATACAGCATCAATCATTAAAAATGAATGATTTTTTTTATATCAATGTGTTCACGATAGTTCTGCGGATATGTCATCTGAAAGTTTGGCAATAAACACATCTGAGAACAGCAGCGTGAATTTGTTAAAAAAAGTACGTGATGTGTAAACTGGACGCAGTCAAGGTACCTGTATTTCGGATACCACAGCAGGGAAGATCCTTATGAATTCGGGGAAACTCACAGTGAAGTTGGACAACCGCAGGGCATGAGCATTGATGAGTCTTCAAGACCATTAAGTAAAAATGTAAGTATAAACATCGTTGGATTGGTAACGAATAATGATATTATCATGTTTTTTTTATAGGCCTATGTTCATTCGATTGAGATTCCACTTGATGAAAATTTAACAGTGATACTACCGCACTATGATAGTGATGAACTTAGTCAAGCGAGTACTGAGAGCATCGAGGATAATAAAGATAGTGACTTCGAAATTGACGATTTTTTCGACAGAATCTACTCATCCTCCCCGGCTTCCTACAATGATGTTGATGATGATGGCAATGATGATGATGATATTGATTGTAATTATGATAATGCTGATAACGGTGATGATGATATTTCTACCGAAAAACCGTGCAGCCAGCATAATAAAAGATCTGGAAATAAGAAAGTAAGATTATATTTGAATGTTCAAAAAAAAAAATATAATTTTTTCAATTTTCAATGACATTGTAGAAAAAATATGATGAGGGTAAGAAGGCATGGTGTTTGTTTTGCGCCAAAGTCATTCCGTCAAAAAACTTTTCAAAACATGTGGAAAGATGCAATAAAGAAGGAAAGGAGCTAAAGAAATATTAAAATTTCAACAACAACAAAAAAAGCTAAGAAAAGAAGGAAGGCCTTAGAATTGTTCAGGACGCAGATTAATTTCGATTTATATATAAATGAAACGGTAAGACCATACAGAAATACGAATAAACCCGTATCTTCAAATTACTTTCTCAAAGATGGAAATACTTTGTTAAAAATTAATTTTTTAGTTGAAATCGACTTGAAACCTTAAGCATTTTATATTGAATTTAGTATGGTACCTACAAGAAATTGTAAATGCATCTCTTTGAAAATTTACTTATTTTGTTTGAAATTTGTCTTTTTCGGTAGAAGATGAATCTTCCTGGTTGAAAATTCATATTTTTTGTGAAAAATTCAAATATGTTTAGAATATTCTTGTGACATAACGACATCCCACTAATTCAAACTACTGTATAATTGGACACACATGTTTTTTTCGTTAGTTGTTTTCTAAGGTGATGTAGCAAATTTTCATGATTCCAAATTATATTTTCTCCATTTTTAAAGGTTTATTACATTTTATTTTATAATTTCACTTAGAAATTAAATGAATTGTATCTGTTTCAAAAAGAAATAAAATAAGGAAAGTTATTATTGGTGATCCAATGCGACTTTCTTCCTAAAAATTTTATCAAAAACACGTGCTTAAATTTCACTGAAAAACATTCGAGTTTAAAATATTCTTAGTCCGTGTGTTTCGAAAAAGGCTTTGAATAACCATACGGTATTGATATTCTTAAAAAAAAATGTATTAACTGCAAAAAGTTGTTTACTTTCGGCCCTGTTCCTACCCAAAATTTTAATTCTTTTGAAAATTTTCAGTTCAGGCTTAAAATTTGTTCGAATTTGAAAATTCATATTATCAACTCAAAGTTCATTTGAATTTAAAAATTCCCTGTTCTAAGACATAATTTTAATTCTTTTCGCAAATTTCCAGTTCCAGTTCAGAATTGATTTAAATTTGAAAACTCCCTGTTCCAATTCAGAATTATAATTCGTTTGAAAAATTCCCTGAACTAGTCCAGAAAGCTTTGACTAAATAATACTAAAATCATAATTAATCATTTCCTAAATGTGTTTACAAAAGAGGTCAGCTTTCAACCATAGGTGATGAATTTTGTAATTCGTACAGATCGTTCATAGCAAATTGTAAATTTGATTGCTTAGTTGAGAGACTGATGTTTTTTCAACTCAAATTTTCAATTTCGTAATCCCGAGTCAAAATTATAATTCTTTATGAGAATTCCAGGTTGAAACTGAGAATTATAATCCAAATACAAATACAAACACGAAAGAGTTCAAATTAAAGGAGTCACTGTTCCAAAGTCAGAATTGTATTTCCTTTGAAAAATTTCCTTTCCAAATCCAGAATTTTAATTCTTTTCGAAAATTCTTTGAAAAACTTGGTCTTAGCTCAAATCTTTGGAATATTCGAGGAAAAGCTATATCAGGAGCAGTTAATGTTAAAGTTTATCATAAATAATTTTCGTCAGACCTCAAAAACATTGAAATGTCTAGAAATGTTACGTTGAATAAAATAACAATATTTTTCATTTTATAAAGTTAACTCTATGATACAGGACAAGAATTTTCTTAATAGTGCAAGTTTGAATTTGATTTCAATCATGAATTCAATCAACAGTTCAAACAAATTTTATAGTATTTTCGTTTATGAACATAATTAACACATCAATATTATGAATAGAATATATTTTTCTGAGATTAGTCAAAATTATTTTAAAAAGTTTGATTTAAATGCGTATAAATCGAAATCTTTCCTCTGTAATAAAATTTTATTTCCATTAAGGAATTGTGCATTTTTTCTTGTCGTCATGTCTCGAGAATATTGGAACTTCCGGGTTGTTTCTTCACCAAATAACGAAAAAACCTAACAGTTTCATTTGAACTATGATAAAACAGTGAAATTAGAGATGTGTTTCACTTGTCTAGTGCGAGGAAAAATAATGACAATGAAAAGGTGAATGTTTTTTCAAGAATGAAAAATTGTGATATTTGCTATTACTATTCTATTACTATTCTCGATGGATAGTCAGATACAAATCCGGAAGATTCTGGAACATAGGATTTCATATAATATGATACAATATTTGATTTTTCGAATTTGGACCTTTAAGAAGATATTTTGTTGTACAATTTCACAGATTCAAAATTCATGTTAAAGAACAAATTTGTAAAAAATTCATAAATGTAAGCTTTCCTGAAAGGATTTGAGTTTAGACATGCACACAATTCGAAATAGTTTAATTTTAGGCATATTTCAAGCATATTATTACTTATTTTACTTCCGAGTCATTGTAAGGAATAATTTGTATAGCGAAGTGCATAATTACTACCTCAATTTACATAATTATCTTGCAATTCGAAACAGGTATTTTTACAACTTATTCATGAAATTAAAATTCTTACTGTCAACAAATTTATGACGCAGAAACTTTAAATTTTTTGACAGCTAGAGCTAGTATTTCTACTAGACCGATTTTTTTCTTAGAGATGCATTCAGATAGAAAATTCGCACTTTTAATCAATTTTTTCTTCTCAAGAGTCGACACAAATGTGAAGATGTCCTTTTTTTCAGACTATCAGGCAAGCATGAGAATTTACATGAAAAAAAAAAATTGTTTTAAAACTAGAATTTTATAAAAATAAAGATTTTCTTAAGTTTAAAAGCGAAAAATATTGTATTCTGCTCGACATTGAATGGATTGTGGCTCTCCACTTTCCCTCTAACGTTTATCCAAAATGTAGATGAATGTTTTCAATGACTTGATGAATTATGTTAAATTTTTTTTTCAAAGTGTGTAAAAATTGTTCCGATATAGAAATTTTAATGATAGAAGCATGAGAGAAAAGAATTTGTTTGTAGGGTAAAGAGGCCAATAATGGATTATCATGATAAGAAAACGGCTCAAAAATCATGTTCGAGAAACTTGAAATTTAAAGATTAAAATTTTACTTGACGCATAAGCTAACTGACCTATCGATGTGAAATTGAAGAATAATTTTCTAACTACAAAGATAATTGAACATTGAAGAGTTGAAATTTTTATATCGTCTGGTCTCTTCTTGCTCGGGAAGCTAATGTATTTTAGTAGTAATCTTCATTCTTGTATACATTTTCTGAGTGAATTAATATGAACATTTTATGCAATATAATTATAGAAATGGAATAATGTTATGAAAAATATTTATAGAAATGAAAAAATATAATTGCAAAGCATAGAATTTATAATATTACATGGTGTCCACTTTACCTAGAAAAACCTGGAAGTGACAGGTAATTTTCTTTAAAGTCAGAAAATTTGTTTCCAAGGGTGCCTAATTTTTTTTTTAATTTTAATATAGAATTGAATAACAATGATTCTTGATTTGTACAAGTAGCCTTATATTACTGTATTCAATAAATTTGCTGAAAATTCGTTTGTTCTTGATTTGAACTTAATTTTCTTACCGAAAAATTAAACTACTAAAAATTAATTATTGTACAGATATGTACAACATGGATGCTCTCAACACTTTTAAATTAACGGTTCCAAAATAAATGCCTTTCAATTCTGAAAATGCAAAATTTAAACTTTTATAAATTAATCGTTTGACTCTCTGACAATGAAAAGTTTCTTTTACCCAAAGAAATTTCTTTGATTCAATTAATTATTTCCAGTATTCTTTCGAATTATTGTTTGAATTTTGAGTATAATTGATTTTAAAAAATACCATGCACTTCGAAAGTTGAATAATAATTTCAAAAACTACGTTGAACTTTTAAAAAATTTCCTTCATTAAAATATTTAATTATGGTATGTTTAGTCAATGAATAATATTGAATAAACAAGTTTTGTTTATTGTTTCAATTCGGGAATTTTTGACAGTGTTATATATTTTATAATTCGGCAACTTTCTATCGCGAATTTGATTACGCGGGAACTTTCAATCGTCCAAAAAATTAACTAATAATAAAACAATTAGTTGATGAAATCAATGAAAAACCAAGAAAGCAAATATTCAAGATATGAAATTACCGCAATTATAAAATTGCCGACCAATTTCAATTCCATATTAGCCAAATTCGTGAATAATAAAACTCCCCAAAATTTATGAGTTTACGTAATTTGGAAATTACAGATGAGAGAAAAGTCCGGAAGTAAAATTTTCGACAGAGAAACATTTTCGAATAACAAAATTCCTAAATCTAAAAAATTGCGGAAATGGTTAAATCATGAAACAAAAAATAATAAATAAAATATTTTTATTGAATGAGAATATTTAATATTTCTATTACCTTGAACCCATTAAAAAAAATATATTCAATGTGGAAACGGGTAATTTTTCATTCTCATACTTCGAAATAATTTAGTTTCGACGATGACACATTTTCGTGAATAAATACCACATTTTAGAAAACAACAGCATATTTTTAGAAAGCGAATGTGGAATCATTCCTTATCGTCAACTTTCATTTTTTCTTAATTTTCAATTTCTTCACTTCATTTATTAATTGAAATTATGATAATTAATATAGTAATGTATTGCATAACATGTATCATTTATATTTCAACATAATCATTATAATTACTTCAATTATTTTAATTATTTTAAAATTGGATATTAGACTTGCCAGGGCATGATTTTCTTTATGTTGAGCTTATTTTATTTATAAAATCACGTTATTTTATGTTAAAACTCAGAAAATTTTGATACAAGTCCCTTTTTGTGTTGACGTTTGTGTGAAGGGATGATCAAAAGAGGCGGACGCGTGTTGCAAGCGTGTCACGTCAGCCTCTGTACCCAGGGCCACTGAAGAGAGAGAGGAGAGAGATAGAGAGTGACCCCGAAGACCTGGGGAGGCAAACCCAGGGCCACTGAAGAGAGAGAGGAGGGAGACAGAGAGTGACCCCGAAGACCTGGGGCAAACCCAGGATCACAGAAAAGAGAGAGAACAGAGAGTGATCCCGAAGACCTGCGGCAAACCCAGGATCACAGAAAAGAGAGAGAGAGAGAACAGAGAGCGATCCCGAAGACCTGCGGCGAACCCAGGATCATAGAAAAGAGAGAGAGAGAGAGAGAACAGAGAGTGATCCCGAAGACCTAGGGCAAACCCAGGATCACTGAAGAGAGAGAGAGAGAGAGAGAGAAGGAGGATAGAGAGTGAGGATGGTGTGAGGTAAGAGAGAGAGAGAGAGGAGAGTTCGCTGAGAATTATGTTTGGTTTATTGGCGGTAGTTACAAAGAGCAGAGGAGGCCCAGAGTAGCTATCGCCGCAAACTTCAAGTGCCAACACGAGCTTGTGCTGGGACGAGAAGTTGGTCTGTGTCGATTGTAGGGATGGGCGATACCGATGCGATACTTTCAGTATCGAGTACAAAGTACTCGATACTTCGATTCTCGATACCGATACTTAGAAGGTCGATGTATCGAGTAATCGATACTTTTTACATTGGTATCGACCACTTCGATTCCTTTATTTCTGCTGCTTGCTGGTTACTGCCAGCTTCGTTCTTTCATCATCCAATAGAAACTGTCATTGGGGGAAGTCGCGCGTTGATAGGTTAATCGAGTTTGACTTTCCATTATGTAGCAAATAGCGAATCAAATAATAATTTACGTATATATTCTTTACGTTACGTTTACGGAACTAACTATATGGTGTTGACATACTATCATAACTGATGCAATTTCGCTTGAATAATGTGATATTCGAAGTAACAAGATAATGTAACAAGATAACTAAAGAACTACGTAGAGGAACAAAACCAAAGATGCGCGTGTGCACCGAAAAAACGATATTCTAATATTAAGATTGTCATATTCTTACAGGCATATGCTTAGTAATATTCTTAATGAAGTAAGCGATATCCTTACTTCAAGAATATCTTCTAGCCAAAGGGAAAAAATATTCTTAAAATGAGAATATGAGTGGGGAAAGAAGAAACGCGCAAAGGATAGTGCGCCTTGCTCTGTTCAATCAGTTTTTTCAATGTTTTGTGCGTGTCAGTTTTGTGCGGTCAGTTTTTCGCATTCGTAATTATTAACAAGCGTGAAGAAACGCAACAAATTGTGAGGATAAATCGCGTGCGCACATCCATCTCCTTCTCTTTATAGAAAATGTTAGAGTGAGAAATGTCTGATGTCACATTGAGGTTGAATACCGGCGTACCACACCGAGGCATAACCTCTCTACATTATTTATTTGTTGACATGTGACATCAAACTTTTCTCACTTCAACGTTCTCTGCGAAGAGATAGAGTTAGAGATGTACACATGCGATTTATCCTCAGAATTGGTTGCATTTCTTCGAGCTCGTCACTTATTATCCAATTACTGCGACAGATTTCAGATGAAAAATGGAAGAAGTGAAAACGTGGCTAGAAGACCACCAACTTGGCGAGCTTGTCCACTTATCTGAATATAAGTATTAAGAATGATTTTTTTAAAACCTATTTTGTGGATTGACTTCTTTTAAAGTTATTTTTTGCTTTGTTTTTTGTGTTTAATCTCTTTTCCAGTGGTGTAGTCCTAAAAGAAAAAGTGGCCACTATTTTATATTTTTATTTCAGAATTCATTTTGTTTGTTTAAAAATTCTATTATTTGAGAAAATGTAACTATTTTCTAGAAAATGCAACTGCGTTGTTAAAAAAGTCCTCTTTTTTATTAAAAATTCAACTATTTTGTTAACAAGTTATTTTTTTAGGTTAAGTTGTTCATCTCTTTGGTTGAAAAGTTAACTATATTCATGGAAATTCGTTTCGCGTTTGGTTGAAAATAAACTTTTTTCAACTGATAATAAAACTATTCAATTTTTGGTTGAAAATTTATCTTTTTCAGTTAAAAATTTAACTATTTGGTTAAAATTTTATCTTCTTTAGTTCAGAGTTCAACTTTTTTGTTGAAAATTCACGTATTTTATTCAAAATTCGTCTTTCTTGCTAGAATTTTAATCTTCTTGATGGAAAATGTATCCTTTTTGGTTGAAAAAGCAATTGTTCAGTTGAAATGTTAACTGCTACATGCTTCGTTGAGGATTCATCTCTTTTGGTTGAAAAGTCCATTAATTGACTTAAACATGAACTGTTTTGACAAAAAAATAATTTTTTATATTTGAAAAGACAACTATTTTCTTTTAAATTAACTTTTATGTTCAAAATTATACTGTTTTGTAGGAAATTCATCGTTTTAGCTTAAAAATTCAACAGTTTGGTAGAGAGTTGAACTATTTGGTTGAAAATTAAACTTTTTGGTTGAAAAATCATATTTTTGGATTGAAAGTGTAAATTTTTGTAGATAATTCGTCTTTTTGACGTTCAAATTGAAAAAAAAATTTTGGAAATTCATGTATTTTGTTGAAAAATCGTGCTTTTGTTAGAAAATTAATCTTATTTGTTCAAGATACAAGCTTTTGGTTAAAAATTCAACCATTTAGTAGAAAATGTATATATTTTGATGAAAAGTCATCTTTTTGGGTACAAAATTATTCACGTGTGTCATTTTTTCCGATTTCAAGTCCACTGTTTACTAAATCTTTGTTTGCTGAAAATTCAACTATTTTTTAAGAAATTGAACTATTTTGTAAAAAATTGAACTATTTTGTAACAAATCTAATTATGTTGGAAACATTCAACTATTTCGTTGAAGTCATCATTCTCGTTCAAAAATTCATCTTTCATGGTAGAAAAGTTATCCTTCTTGGTTGAAAATTCATCTTTATTGATTGAAAAGTAACTTTTTTGTTGAAAATTCAACTGTTTTTGAAATAATTCGTCTTTTTGGCTTGAAAATTTTACTATTTGGTTGAATCTCTGCCTATTTTTGAGAATACTCGTCTGTTTTACTGGAAAGTTCATCTATTATATTGTTAATGAAATCGTTTGGTTTAAAATTAGTAATATTTTTTTTCGAAAATACGTCTTTTTGTGTCTTTTCTGGTTGAAAATTCAACTATTTTTTTGAAAATGCAATATACATTTCAGTTTGAAATTTTACGAATTTGAAGTTTTTTTTAGTGTCGTATAGTTTGGTGTCGTTCTATCCATGTTTTCCTTGTACAGGAGCTGATGACAATACCTATATTACTTTCAAGCATTGGCTGTAAAGATATAAGCTTTCTTTGCTATTTTTTACATCAATTTCTCCAAGCTTTTCTTGTAATTGTCACGTATAAGTTGTACAGTACCTACAGTTAACAATTAACTAAAACTTTCTGTTATTTACAGTGAAATAAAATAAAATTAAACAAGACTGCTACAATATATATGGATCTATAACTATATATACCTTATATATTTTCATTTGTGTGTTGTGTATAACGTAAAATTGCAATGTAATGATTTTAATAATAATTTATATTGTATTATTTACCACAACAATATTTTTGAAATAAAAAGTATTCAAATCTTACTATAATCTAAGATTAACTGTACCTTATTATCTTATAGATAAGAATATATATTTTTAATGTGAGAGGGCCTCCATTGTACATTAAGAATATATTGACGCCTATTTAAGTTGCAAGTATTCTTAAACTTAGTGGGAAATTCTTACAATTAGACAAGAATATATATTCTTAAGGGAAGAGGGCCTTCATCGTACATTAAGAATATATTCTTGGCGCCTATTTAAGTTGCAAGTATTCTTAAACTTAGTGGGAAATTATTAAAATTAGAATATCGTTTTTTCGGTGTGTTAAGAATATTATACATTATTGTATATAGAATTAACTATATTATTTACTAACATCGTTTCCAATAGCTAGTTTATATTAATTTAACTAAAAAGTGGGATTATACTTTTACATGAATCAGCCTTTTTTCTGTTGATATCTATCACATCTTAACTGCAGTGTATAGAAGAAAACCCTTAACTGTAAAATTATTGTTGAGACAATTACCGAAAACATTTATACCGAAAAAAGTCGATACTCTGATATCGATTCTTTGGTATCGATACTTTTGTATTCAGATCGGTACTTGGATCGAGATCGAACTTTTCAAAGTATCGATACTTCGGAATCGATACTTTTTCTCAGTATCGCCCATCCCTAGTCGATTGCACTCATAGCGCCGGTATTTATTCACGCGAGTCGGAACGCCCCGTCCGAGGAAGGCGGCAGCTGCCGGGCTCTGATTGGCCCCTGACTCTCGCAACGGAGTCGCAACGGAGCGGTGGGGACACCGTACTCCGTGCTGCCTTCCTTAGACTTCGAGCGTCCAGCTGAATCTCATGGCAAAATCCTACGTGCCTAAACACTCTCGGGGGAGATTAACGCGTCCTTGCAAGCCATTGTCAAGAAGGGAAAACAAGCTCGTTAAATGACACCATTAGGAAGCGATTAGGTAGGAAGGATTTCCCACTTGGGTTTGAATAGGCAAACTCAAGCGGGGAATTTTACCATGACTCATAGCTTTCTAATGGTTCACAATATGTGCCTTACTGGCTCATAAAAATTTCTTGTTGGTTCAACAATTATGAATTTTTTCAAATTTACAGATTTCTCTATGGAGGAACAGTACAAGATTATAAATCCCAATCATTTTTTGTTGCAGATTTTAGATTTTTTTGAATTGCTTTATATTCAGACTTTTTTGTAACGTAATTAATTTTTAACGAGAATGCAATAGTGAAATTTACAGTCGAAAAATTCATTATTAATAAAAAACGAATCTTCAACATAACATTTATATTTTAAACCAAGAAAATAATTTTTTAATGTTGAATTTTGAACTTAAATAATGAATCATCAACTCAAAAAATTAATTTTCTACCAAAGATATGAATTTTAAACAAAGTGCTTGAATTTTTAACCAAATCGTTTACTTTTTAACTAGAAAATAAAAAGATTACAAAAGATTGACAAAAAAATGTAGATTTTTAACATGGTAGTTGTAACAGTGAGAAAGATGAATTCTCAACCAGAAAAGTACGAACCTTCACGAAAGTAGTTGGATTTTCAAAAAAATGAATGTTTAACCAGGAAGGTTGATTTTTCGACAAAAAGGGCGAATTTCTCACAAAATCGATTGATTTTCAATCAAAAATGTAATAAATACATTTTCAGTGAAAAAATCAAATTTCAATAAAATGAAACAATTTTCAACGAAGTAGTTTAGCTTTCAACAGAAGAAATTAATTTTCAACTGCAATAATGAATTTTCAAAAAAACGAAATTGAACAGAATATTTGTATTTATAACCAAAATGGTTTAAGTTATAACCAAGAAGGTGAATTCATAATGGTGAAAAACAGCTTTCTACTGAAAAAGTCGAATTTTCAAGAGAAAAAAAACAAACAAAAAATACGAATTTTCTACCAAAAAATATTCGAACAAATGTTTTACAAATTAGATATATTTTCAAACGAAGAAATGATTTTCAAACAATGAAGAACAAATTTTCATTAAACTAGTTCGTTTTTCTAAAAAAGATAAGTTTTCAATGAAGAGGATTCAAAATTCTCAATTTTACCCCCCCCCCCCCCATCCCAAAAAAAAAAGAAATAAAAAAATAGGTGAATCTTTCTCCAAGAAAAATTTTTCAGGCAATACAAAGAGAAATTTTCATTCAAATTTCTTTCAGTTTTCCCTCAAATAATTATATTTGTAAACATATAATTCAGTTTATAAGAAAAAAGATTATTTTTTAACTATGAATGATTTTTCAGTCCATAAAGAAAAATATGTTAATTCAGAATGTTGAAATTTCATTTTGAAAACAATTACATTGAAAAATGCGTGGAATTTTGAATACGACTTGGAAAACATGTTATTTAGACTAATTTTAAGGTCTGTTTTCTGCATGATAATCCAATTTGAAATGGTAGCAAGGTAACTGTCACAAACATTTATGTATAAAAGTGGCCCAAACTCAGTATCTCTACATACACATACGAAAAAAGAAACATTTATTTTTTTTTTTAAAGTCTTACTGTTCATTTTTTGGAGTAAATTTTTTAATTACGTCTACCATGAAGCTCTTAATCCTTACTTTGGTGGCTCTTTCCGTCGGTGAGTATGAGTGAAGAAATTAAATTAATTGAAAACATTCATTTTTCGGGCTTATCCCCAAATTTCCATAGGCGCTTTTCTTACATTTTTACCAATTCTTATTTCGAATTAAAATGTTTTTTGGTTGAAATATCAACTATTGCAAGTTTTTTACTGAAAATTTAGCTCGTTTCTTTATCCCGTATGCAAATTAGTTTTTCAACTGAAATTTTAACTATTCCATTTTTGGTTATATTTTTTTTTAATTTGAAAATTTAAGTATTTGGTTGCAAATTCTTTTCTACTTTCTTGATTGAAAATTAATTTTTTAACTGAAAGAAGTATTTTATTTTCGAACGAAAATTTAAATTCTTCAGATCAAAGTTGAATTATTTGGTTGAAAATTAACTTATTTCGTTGAATCCTTTTTGGTTTGAAGTTAATGTTTCGAACTGAAAACGTAATCGTTTCATTTTTGGTAGGAAATGCATCGTTTTTTGAAATGTCCACTTTTGTTTGAACCAATAAAATTTCTGCCTAATTTTCATTCATTCAAAATCTGTTTTTAACGAAAAATTTTGATCAAGATATTCAGTTTTTCTTCATCCCCTCATAAGGAACAGTACAAGTTTAGCATTCCCTTCCCCAATCGTCTTATCTAATTAGTGAATGATCCGTGATTTAAAACTTCTTTTTATTCCTTGGATCATAAAACATTTCTATCACTAATATAATTATTTTTCTCAATTTTCAGGATTCTCAGAAAGCCCTGATTCTACTGAAGAAGCACGAAAATTTTTAGACAAGAATTTCAATATAAAGAATGAGGATTTGAAAAAACCATGCAAAACAACTGACGAAGGAACTAGGTGGAAGAACATATTAAAAGCTTATCAAGATCTTATGAATGCCATGGCCTCAAAAAATCCCCCGAGATCTCCTGATTTCAGTTATCAAGAAACTCTTATCAGAGCAGCACTACCATGCAAGGACTCGAAGGAAGTTTATCGAATACTAGAATACTATAAGCGAAAGTAAGTTTACTTAATTTTTTAAATAGAATTTTCATACTTTTTTCAGTTAAACATTTTCTCCGCCCAACACTTGTATCCTAAAAAGATTTTCTAGCAAAAGAGACGAATTTTTAATCCAAAATAACGATTTTTTAACAACAATGAAACTAAATTTCAACCCAATAGTTGTACTCACAACCAAATAGATGAACTCTCAGTAATAATATGAATTTACAACAAAATAGTTTAAAATTTAACCAAATAGTTAAGTTTTCAAACCAAAAAGACGATTTTTTTCGAAGATGGTTGAATTTTCAACAGCAATGTTCATTTTCAACGAAGAAAGATTAATTTCCAACCTACAAAGATGCAATTTTCAACCAAATTGTCAAATTTTCAAACTAAAATAAAATAAAAATTCATCCCAAAATAGTTGGATTCTTAAGCCAAAAAGACGAATGTTTTAGAAGATAATTTAATTTTCAACCCTTAAGGTTCAAATTTAAACAAGAAAGTTTATTTTCAACTAAAAAAGACTACCTTTTTACCATTAGAGATAAATTTTCCACCTGGAGACGAACTTTCAAACGATTGAATTCAACGAAAAAGAAACAAATTCTTAACAAAATAGTAAAATCCTCCACCAAATAGGTAAAATTTCGAGTGAAAGAGAAATTTTTTCCAAAAATTGAATTGGCAGAGTTTCAGTTTAAATGAATAATTTTCAACAACAAAAAATAATTTTCAACAAAAAAGACTAATTTTGTACAAAGAACCAACGACAAAAGGATAAGTTTGCAAGGAACAATGGAATATTAACATTTTCAGTTAAAAAACTTTATTGTCAACAAAGAAAGCAGTCAATTTATATCCAAATAGTTAAATTTCCAGTTGAAGGAATGCTTTTTTTACTAAAATAATGAATCTTCAAACAAAAAATGAATTTGCAACCAAATAGTTGAATTTTCGACCCAAAAAATGAATTTTCTACCAAGAAAGACAAACTAAGAACAAAATGCATGAATTTTGAACTAAAAAGGAACAATTTTTACCAAAAAATAGAAAAGACAGATTTTCAGTTAGAAAAATAAATTTTCAGCAACAAAAAGAAACGAATTTTCAACTAAGGAAATGAATTTTCAGCCATAAAGATAAATTACCAGCCTAGAAAATTAATTTTCTGCCAAAAAGATGAATTTTTAACCATTTGAATAAAAATTAATTTCTTTGTTTGTTGAAAATAAAGTTTTCCAACTGAAAATGTTAATATTTCATTGTTCCTTGTGGATTTATCTTTTTTAGTAGTAAATTCATGTAATTTGTTGAAAATTCGTATTTTTTGATAGAAAATTATTTGTTTGTTTGTTGAAGATTCATCGCTTTGGTTGGAAATTCATAATTTCAGTTGAAAATTGATTTCTTTGGTTACAAATTTAACAATTTCGTTTAAAATCACAACTGTCTGATTGGAAATTTATATGTTCTGGTTGAGGATAGAACTGCTTGCTAAAAAAAAAATTGTTTGATTGAATTCAAAAGTCTTTGGTTTAAAATAAAAATATTTCTTTGTTTGATTGAAAATTTTCGTTTTTTTTTCATGTATCTTTTTTTGATAGTGATGTAGGCCAGAGGCCATAATTGAGAACCCCGGAATAGACACTCATCTGTGCGGCTTCCCACTCAAAATTTTCAACTGAAAATTCGAGTGAAGGGCCTGTGAAATGAGATGTCTATTTATGGTGTTTTCAAAACGACGAGTTTGCTTTCCTTCGATGACTCAGGCCTATTGTCCTGGCTCTCTCCCTGCTCACTCAAGGCCACCGTTGATGGCCAGAAAATTTCCCGTAAGCAGGCTAGCACGCGCCCGGTCACGTACCGGACCATGTGTTACGTTCCGTCAACAAGCTACCACCTCTGTCCTGTCGCGTACGCTGTTTGTCTCTCTCCATTCATGCGCGCTCTTTCTCTTTCTTAAATTTCCCTCCGTCTCTTTCTAAAACTCTATCTCTTCCACTCAGACAAACGGCCCGCGACTCCAGAGGATCTCAAATCTAGTACTACATGACGGGTTAATCCGACTTTTGTTTTTAAATAAAATAAAGTAAAGTTGATTAAAAATGCTTTATCTTACAAAGTAAATTGATTAATTTAAAAGTGCCAGCCCAGAGAGCCATGGCCATGGGCATTCTGAAAATAGGAAATGTGTCCAAGGTAAATTGAGAAAAAAAATATTAAATAATCACCCATCCCCCTCCCTGTCTTACTCTACGCTTAATTTAGGGTCAGGATAGGTGCATAAACATTCCAATATACACCTATATTGACCACCCTGTAAATAATTGATACCGTTCTATCCTCTACTTTTATTTTTTTTATTCATAGGTTAATAATTGATTATTAGGACTTCTCTTCAGTTTTAGGGACTGGGGCGATTATACGGGTCACTTTAATTTAAAATTTAACGTTGTAAAATTAACTCAACAATAATTATTGAACAAAAGGCCCGAAAAACCGTCCCAATAAAGTTAGGCACTTCCCGTTTGCGGGAAAATAAAATTAGGATAGTTTTAAGTAAATTCACCGAGTTTTGTTTTTTGAAAATAATAATTAGTATTTCTAATTTCATTATGAAGTTTAGCATAAAACATGTAGTTTAGGTTGAGCATGGCCACCGGCGCGCGAAGGCTCGAGTAGTAGGCAAGGCTGGCTATCGCCCAACGCTCGGTTGCGACTTCATTGCGACTTCGCAGCCAATCGGCGGGCCCGCCGGCGCTCCCACTGCCTCGAGATCTCCGTGCCCGGCGGAGCCGAGTAGAGGAGAGACTCGCAAGAGTCAGTCGAGATTCGATTTTCAAGAGGTCAGTAGCTCCTGCTCTGTCCTCTACACTTGTAATTTTCGAGCAAAGAAAAATAATAAAACCAACCAGCTTCAAAAAAAATTCCTTTAAATTTTCTTCATCGCAGTCTTCCTTCAACTACACTCTTCACCTACACAGTAGGAGTGTTTCGCGTTCTCGGGTATTTGTTCCATTTAGTGTACCGTCGGGAGTTAAACTCCAACGGGCTGCCTTCGGGATCGTGACCAGGGGATATTTCGCGATTAACTAAACTCGTCCAGTGTTCCGTCGGAATCGGTTCAATCGTGCTACGTTTCGTCATCGCGTCCGAGGATAATTTACAAGCGCAATTGATTAGTGGACTTCCGTCGGGAAGAACTTCCAGCCGTACCGTATTATTTTCATTTTTCTTCGAGTGTTTGGAGTTTTCGTTTCGGTGCCGTGTTTCGTCTCTTTTCCCTTTTACCGTTCGAGTGCCGGGAGTTAAATCGGGAATGACACGATTACCGACCGTATAGACTGTTTCCGAGCCTCGAAAGATCGGCCCACGCGAGTGGGTCCTCTGTGCTCAGGAGGGAAGCGGCTTTGTCTAGCAAAGTGTCTGGCCGAAATCGGTTGGCACCACCTCTAGAGAGAAAAAGCTCTTCTGACAGTTGGTACGCACTAATCCGTCGGTCGGAAAGGCCCACGGAGACTCGCGATCAAAAAAAAAAGAAAATATATGAGTGTCAGCTCACGTTCCTCGCGCGGTCCTTTCTCTGCAAACCCTCTTGATGACAGAGAGAGAAGGGCCAGCTCGTCCGAACGGTCGTACTCGTCCATTATATTTCCAACGAAATAATTAAATATTTTAGAAAACAATTGACCTTTCAGGAGAAAAATGATAAATTTTGACCCCAAATTGGAAATTTTCTATCTAGTTTTTCAACCAAATAGACAAATTTTCCATTTAAAAGATGAAACTTTACTGACAGTAGTTGAATTTTCTACCAAAACGTTGATTTTTCAATCAAAAATCTCAAGAAAATATGTAGTAGCTGATATTTCTACAAAAGATAACAAAAATCAATTTTAAACAAAGAGTCGAATTTTTAACATAATGGAAATTAACATCAAAAATTTATTCAAAAGAACAAATTTTTAATAAATAAATGGAAGAAAAAAATTTCACGCTAATTGTTGAACATTAAAGAGAAATACGAATCTTCTGTAAAACAATTGAAATTTGGATCCCCGAAGAATGATTTTTCAAGACAAAATTTCGCTTTTTATCAAAAAATTATAAATCTTTAAACTGAGAAGATAATGTTATATCCAGAAAAGACGAATTTTCAACTACAAAAATGGAAGAGTTTAATTCTCAGTTTAAAAAGTTAATGAAAAGAAAAAAAAAGAAAAATATTTTCTACAAAATATTTAAATTTTCAATCCAGGAGTTAAACTTTTAATCAAAAAGTTTCTTGGAAATTAATTCTTTTATCTTGAAAGTTAATTTTTTGAAATTGGAATTTCACTATTTCATTTTTGGTAAAAGTTTTATCCTTTCTCACTTAGAAAATTCAACTATTTCGTTGAAAATTAATATTTTTTGTTTGAACAATACACTAAATTGCCAAAGGTTGAACTCTTTCTTAACAAATAATTTCTTATGATTCAGGATTTCAGTTATAAATTTATTTAATTGGTTAAAAATTCCACTATTTAGTTGAAAATTAGTATTTTTTTAATCAATTAATTCAACTGAAAATTTAACTGTTCTATTTTTTGTTGAAAATTAATTTTTTCGACACAAATTCGACTACTCTGTTCTTAATTAAAACTTGGAGTGAAAATTTTACTGCCTATGATAAAAAGTTCTATTTTAGGTATCGCTCGCAGTACCTAAAATCATAGTTATGACGGTGATGTGATAAAAAGAAGCTTTCTTCCTTGGTTAAGGATTCAAGTTTTTTTATTAAAAGTTGGTCTCTTGTGGATAATTTCAACTGTTTTTAATAGAAAATTAACATCGTTCTTGGTCAAGATATTAATTAGTGTAGAGTGGTCCTAAGTCGGCACAGTAAGAGTTTTTGCCGAAAATAGAGGGTTAACCTAGTAACACAACTAAATAAAATACACAAGTAATAACAAAAGCAACAAAAAAAAGGTGCCGACTCAGGAACACCTATTTGGTGCCGACTCAGGACCACTACTAATGTTTGCACTTCTGATGCTATCACGTGCACGAAATACAGAAACTGAAGCACTTATCGATCAAACTTTTCAAAATATTTACACACTTATAGCTGCTTCACAAGAAGCAGTGCCGACTCAACCCACAGTGCCGACTCAGGAAAACTCTTCCCTATATTAAATTTTATCACATTGAAAATTATTCTTCTACTCAAATTGAAAAAAGAAGTTGAAAATAGCGCCCAATTGATGATGCTAATGTCTAAATTAAATGTCGTTTTATTTTCAGGTCGAGAGGGGAAAATGTGAGCAAGTAAACCAAAGGATAATACAATTATGATGACTTCTGATCCTCCTAAATTATAAATAAGCCCTATTCTTCTTATAAACCGGCACTGTGACCTATTATGAGGTTTCAAAAAAAAATACTTATGTTAATTGCAAGAAAAATTGTAAAACTATTAAAAAAAAATAAATTGTAGGTTAGCGCTGTTACATATATTTTAAATAATATGTAGCATTCAATTAAGAGTTATTACTGTATCTCAATCTGTCGTTTTATTGTAGGAAAAAAAATATTTTTGTCTGTAATTATTATTATTAGAAATACCTTATTTGTAATGATTGACTAACAGAGTTGGTCAAAAATTCATTTATATAACTGTTATAGATGTGTTTGTAAACAAAAAAATTTAAATTTTTCTATTTTTAATAAATGGATAATATTGACGAGTTTCATCTTCTCTTAATCTCCAACTAGTTGAATGTATTTTATAAATGTAATCAAAATACAAATTTTGAACCAAATTTGGAATATTCAAATTTTCAATTGAATAAAATTAATTTTTAACCGAAAAAACGAATTTCCAACTATAAACAAAAAAAAATTTCGCAAAGTCAATCAGTTATGAAAAAGACAGTTCAATTTTTAACTAAAAATATTATTTTACAAGAAAAATTACGTAGTGAAATTTTCTGTTAAAAATTATTTTGAAAAAAGAACGAATTTTCAAACAAAGAAATGACTTTAAACAAAACTGATGAATCTTTACTTGAACTTTCAAACTTTTAAATTGCCAAACGTCGGCAAAATTTTTAGTTCAGCACACGATTGAAACCCGAAACACCTTCTTTTATTATAATAAATCATCGCAAAAGCATTAAATATATTATTAATAATATAGAACGTTTAAAGGCAATTTTTTTAGTTTCGAGGGATTTTTAAAGAACTTTTGGAAAAGTTCAGATTCTTAAAAAATGTGTGGAAAATTTTGAGGCTATTTTTTTTAATGATTTTCAAAAAAATGATGTAAAATTCGAATCGTTTTTAAAGATGTTTATAAGACAGAAAAACTTTTTCAGATATTTTCGAGATACGTTTTCAGCACATCTAAAATGTTCCAAAATCTTTTTGAATTTTCTCAAGAAAACAAGAAAAATCATACTTATGTAATCTTGAGAACAAATAAACTCAATAATAAATAAACATGAACGTTTCAAACTTATTTTTTTGATTTTATCCTTAAGTATATTTTTGTATAAATTATTGACCCGGAAAAATGAAAAGTTTTGAGATTATTATTCTAAAGTTTTGACTTCCTCATTGCAAAATGGCTATTGCAATCAACACACGAAAAATGTTTCATCAGGTTGAAAAAATATTTACTTTGTAAATAAATCTTGTTTTTTTTTTCATTTGGAAGCCGTATCTTGTAAATAAGGTCACATTTTTGTAGGTGATTTCACCAATTTGACTAAAATCATGTACTTTTGATTTAAAAAATAAAACCAATTAGGGGCTAAAAAATTATTTTCTCGATAGAAAGTATAATGAAATAGAAAAGAAAACATATTTAATAAAAAAATATGAAAACAATAGAAATATCAATACCGGACAATAAGAAGAAATCTTAAATTCAGAAATTCACATTTTTCTTGGTTGAATTGATACAAATTCAGGATAAATTCATGGGAAATTAAGTGAATGGAACGAAATTTTGAAAATCAAAAAATGTTTTAATTCTGAAATTCCCGAAACTAAAACATGGAAAAAATGTTAAATCATGTTAAAAATATAATAAATAATGTATAGAAAATACATTTATTTGATGAACATATTTTTTATTCTATGTATTGTTTTACATTTAATTATTTACTTATTCTATTGGTAAAAAATTTCAATGCGGAAATTATTCGTCCCCTATTCTCTCACTTCAAGGTAATTCAGTTTCGACGATAACACATTTTCGTGAATAAACACCACATTTTCGAAAACAACATCATATTTCTAGAAAACGAAGGTAAAATCATTTCTTATGGCCTTCTTTTATCTTTCCGTTATTTCTCATCACTTCAAATTATTCTATCATTTTAATTATTATAATAATTAATATAATAATATATATATGGATAATATGTCAATATAATAATCGGTAAATGTAAAGAATGCTTCGATTTTGTGATTTGACAACAATAAAAATAAAAAAGGAAAAAAAGAGAGCAGGAAGGGGATGTCGTTGGTTGCCTTCTCATTTTTCTTTCCTCTTTTTTATTTTTGTTTAGCAGGAAAAATGTTTATTTGGATTCCTTTTTTATTCTCGAAAATTCTATACATCATCTTGAGTATTGGACATTAGACGAGATCTCAAATTTGATTTAAATCTAATTTAAAATTCTTAAATTTTGATATATTAATCATGATCAGTTCAATTATTTCAATTATTTTAAACTCAGATCTTAGATCTGCTCGGAAATAATTAAAAACCTTTTTGAGAAGAGAAAATTGGATTTCTTTTTATGAAAAATAAAAATTTGAATTTTTCCTACAAAATCGAGGCTAGATAAGAATGAAGTCAGAAATGTAAAGTTAATTTTCTCGAGAAGCTACATTCAATTCTCTTCACGTTTTGCTATATTTTGTGTGTTTTTTTTAATTATCTCTTAGTGGTTCAATACTTATGAAAAGTTTTGTAAATATGCAGTTTTTTCAAAAAAATGGACTAGTTAAAATCAAAGTTGGGAAAAACGGAATTTTTAACCGAATAAAAGAAATTTTCAACCGGAATGGTAAATCTTCAACTAAAAAAATTTTTCTGAACAAATAGTAGAATTTCCCTAAAAAAATAAAATTTTAGTCAAGAAGAATGATTTTCTACTGACAAGATGAATTGTTAGCAAAGTGTATTAATTTTCAACAAAACACTTCAATTTTTATCCAAAAAATATTCTTTCGCAATAAAAATCGAATGTTGAAAATTTCAGTTGAAAATTAATTTTTAACCAGAAACCAAATTTTCAATTAAAGTAATAAACTTGTAATTGAATTGATGAATCATTAGTTGAATTTCCAACTTTTGAAATTCATCTTGTAGTAGAAAAATTAATTTTTTGAATTTCAAATTTGGTTATTCTGATGCAAAATTTGTTTTCTTGAAAACTAATATTCTTGGTTGAAATATCATTTTACTTGTTGAAAATTCAACTATTTCATTAAAAATCAATTTTTTCTTTGTTTGCGAATATTTCATTCAAAATGTTAGATATTTTAGCCAAAAGACGAATTTTCTACAAAAAAGTCAAATTCTTAACAAAATAATACAATTTTGAACCAAGAAAGATGCACTCTCAACTGAAAATATAACCGTAGAGTTTTCAAAAAAAAAAATGGATTTCCTTATTAGTTTCTATGAATTTTAAAATAAACAAATGGTATAAAAAATTCATTTCTTTAATACAAAGATAAAAAAAATAATTGAAAAAAAAATTGAAGAAAATAATTGTTGTATATAAAAATTATTTTTTCCTGACTGTATATGCAAGAAGTCCTTACAAGATAATGAAATCCTTAACCAAAGAGATAAATTTTCAGTCAAAAGGACAACATTGCAACTAAGAAGATTAATTTTCTAAGAAAAAATTGACTCTTCAAAAAAAAGGTGAATTGTTAATCAAAAATGGAATGGTTACTTTTTCACTAAAAAATTTAATTTTCTGAAAACCAATAGTTGACTTATCAACCAAGAATATAAATTTTGCCCGAAAAAATAGAATAATTTGTTTTTCAGTTAAAAGAGTTGATATTCGACAAAAAACGCAAATTTGCAGCAAAACACGAATAGTGAAATTTTCAGTTAGAAAAATTATTATTTTTTTAAACAAAAAAAATACAATTTTCAATAAAATAGTTTAATTTTCATCCAATGAAATGAATCTTCAACTAAAATCATGAATGTTTTCAAGAAATGAATCTATAACCAAAGAGATAAATTTTGAATACAAAAGATGAATTTTTAACTGGAAAAATTCATTTTCTGCCAAAAAAACTAATTTCCACAAACAAATAAAAAAACGATTTTTGTAGAAAATAGTTCAATTTCCTACCAAAAAGATGAATTTTTAATCAAAATGATCACTCTTTAAGCAAGCAAAAACACTATTTTAGACAAAGTAATGAAAATTCTTATGGAAAATATGAGTTTTCTATAAAAAAACACCAACTATTTCGTTCACAATTAACATTTTTTCAATTGATTTTTCATGACTAAAAATTTAAATTTTATAGTTTTTATTGAAACCTGTCCATTCATCGCTGCTCGTCCAGCAATTCCTGGTGAAATACTCTAATTCAGAGAAATTCAGAAGAAATAAAATAAATTTAAAAATGATTAAAGCATTACGAGGGAAATCTCAAGAATTCAAATGGAATTTGAAGGAATTCAAAAGAATTCGAGGAAATTCAGAGGAATTCAAAGAACTTTCAAAGCAGTACGAGGAAAATCTCAAAAATTCAAAGGAATTCGAGAGAATTTTCTCTGAATGAAGGGATTCTTTGAATAACTTCAATATATTCAATTTGATATCGCTAAGTTTCATTCATTCATTTTTATTTAAATTATTTTTAATTCTGTAGATTCATTTTAATTCTTTGTATAACATTTAAAAACATTCAATTCAATATTTTCCAATTTTATGAAAATAGAATTACTTTGATAGTTAAACATTTGGAATAGAGAAACTGAAAATATTCATATTTTTGAAAATAAAAAACTATTTCTGAAGATACTTAATGAGTATTCCGTAATAATAAATTCCTAAACTTGGAAAACTTTGAATTTCAACTCCGAAGAAATTATTCTCGTTTTTTAACAATTTAATAATAACGACTTAGGAAATGCGTGATGGTTTACATACTATCTTTTCAAGTGATTTTTATATTTTTTGTAAATATTCTAAGTAGAATTAGTTATTTTATTCATTGTTAGATAATTAGGAATAAGATTGCTAAGTAGAAGAGGTCTGTCTTAGCCAGACCACGATTTCTGTTAACTTGTGTTGCATTTGAAATTGTTTCTTATTTTTGAATAAAATCAGTTCAGCATCTTATAATTTGAAATAACCTCACTATATTCAGTTTGAAAAATAACAACTTTATTTAAAAGAAATAAGAACAAAAAATTTTCGGAAGCAATTTTTGGACAAAACCTACTTCATCGACTTAGAAATTGAACTTCTTGGTTGTCGGAATAGAATAATATATTCTATTTAGAGTATTAACAAGGATTGAAAAAATATTGTTTGAGAAAAATGAATCATATTGCAAAATACAATATATAAAATACACAATAAAAAATTCGCAACCATAAATTCTTAAACTTGGAAAACTTCAAATTTAAATTCGGAAAAGTAATAAATATTTTTGAACAATTCATTAACAACAATTCAAGAAATATTTGATGGCATACATATTACTTTTCCAAACAATATTTTCTTGTGTACATAAATATTCTAATTGGAATTGGTTACATTATTAATTTCCAGACATTTAAGGATGATTCTTCTAAGTAGAAAAGGTCAATTTTGACCAGACAACGATTTTTTTTCAACTTTTCTTGCATTCGAAATTGTTCCCTATTCCAGAAAAAGTTCAGTTCAGCATTTTATAATTTGAAATAACCTTTATGTTTATTTGAATAAAAAAATAACTATTTTATACGAAAAGAAATTTCATGTTTTCAAAATATTAGAAACTGAGAATTATAGAATGAAAAAGTTCATATTACATCTTCCGAAAATAAAGAATTTTTTATTAAAAATCTTTTGAAAATAGAATAATTTTGATATTTCAAAGTTCTGAATGAAGCAATTTGAAATATTTATATTTTTCGAAGATAAAAAAACAATTTCAAGGACAAGAAAGGGTTAGAAAGCAATGCCTGACCAAAAACGTACTTCTTCTACTCAGAACTTGAACTTCTTAATTGTCGGAATAAAATGAAAAATTCCAATTAGAGTATTAAATATTAAATAATTAGAATATTATATGCGTACTAATGTAGAAGGTTTTGATTTAAAATAATTCACTATCGGAAGTTTTTAAATTAGATCAGTTTCAATTTCTGCATTTGTCTGTATCAAAATGCCTTTTCTACTTGAGATACAGAATTAGATACAAAAATCAGGTTTGAATGTTTTTAAATTTTGAAATGTAATATGTAAAAGTTCGCTAATTCCATTTTCTTCATGGCTGAGAGTAATTCCTCTTTTCTACTTACAATATTCAGGAACAACTAAACATTGATTTTATATTTTCTATTATATTAATTTCTTTTTAATTTTTGGTACTTCAGAAAGTTTTGGTAATTTTAAGTATGTCTATACAAATAGCTGAAAATTTAACTGTTTGTCTGACGATTTACCTATTTTTTTGGAAATTCGTATTCAGGGTGAATTTTTGAAAAAATTGAATAAAGTGAAAACATTTTGAAATTTTACAGTCCTATAAAATTAATAATTAATTGATGATATTAATAAAATCCCGAAGCAAGAAAATAAGCAAAATATACAATTTCGGTAGTTGAAAAATTGCCGACAGTTTTGAAATACCGGAATTGCAAAATTCGAGAATAATACAATTTCCTAAAATTTATAATATTACTGAATTTGGAAATTTCCGATAATAAAAAATTCCGGAAGTAAAATTGCAGATGGAGGAAAATTTTCTCACTATAAATTTTTGGATTCTGAAAAATTAAAAAATGGGTAAATTATGAAACAGAGAATAATAAATAAATGAACTCATTTGATTATTTCCGCATTCCATTAACAAAAATATTCAATGCGGAGAAAGTTTGTTCCCTACTCTCTTACTGCAAGGTAAATCAGATTTGTCAATAACGAATTTCCGTGAACATAAAAATATGTCTTAGTCATCCAACAATTATGATAATTTTTTTAAAATGCAGATTTTGATTTGATTTAATGAATCTTAGAATAAGAAAATGAAATTGTACCAAATTGTAGAGTTGTCTAGAAAAAATTGAATTTTCAACCAAGAAGATTAATTTTCTACCAAAGGACAAATTGTTAGCAAAGTGCATAATTTTCAATCAAACAATTCAATGTTTAAATAAAAAATATCAATGTACAACGAAAATAGAGTAGTAAAATTTCCAATTAAAAATTAAAAAAAAAGAACGAATGTTCAAGTGATTGATGAATCCTCAGTGGAATTTTCAATTTTTTGAATTATTAATGAAATACATGAATCTTTAACCAGGAAAGATTTTTTGAGGTAATACAAAAAATTGGGCATAAAAAATCTTGAATTTTTAAGCCAAAAAACAAAAACTCTACGAAACAGTTAAATTTTCTACCCTGAATTGAAAAATGTGTAGAATTTTTGATTAAAGTTGAAAAACATGATATTTGGAATGAGTGTGATAAATAAAGCCTCGATAAGAGAGAATGCGTTTCATAAGCGTGTTCCCTATTAATGATGAACAAACTTTAAATGAAGACAAGGTAACTTCCTCAAACATGTCAGTATATAAATCGCTCAAAATCAGTATCTCGTCCTCAGAACAGAAAAAAAGTGAAATTGCTTTTTTCTGCTAAAAGTTTCACTTACCGTTTTTTTCTTGATCAATTTTGAAACTCGTACATGATGAAGCTCTTTATCCTTGCTTTCGTGGCAATTTCTATCGGTGAGTATGAGCGAAAAAATTAAATTATTATAGTTAAAACAATTTCAGTCTCGGGTCATCTGCAAATTGTTATAGGCGTTTTTATAAATTTTTCAACAATTTTTATTCAAAATAAAAATATGTTTTGGTTGAAACATCAGCAATTACAAGTTTTTCACTGAAAATTTGACGGTTCCATTTTTAGTTAAAAATTTATTAAAAGGAATTTAATTGAGTAGAATTTAATGGAATTGAATAGAGCGGCATTGAATGGAATTCAATGCAATCAATTTGAATTGAATAGAATGGAATTGAGAGAAAATAATGTGAATTGGATGTAAATGAATTGAATTTTATTGAATTGAATGGAATGTAAATGAATTCAATGTAATTGGAAGTGATGTAATTGAATTGAATGGAACTGAATAGAATCAAATTGAATTGCATGAAATCAAATAAATATGAATGGAATTTATTAAAATTATTGTGAATTGAATGGACTTGAATTTATAATAATTAAATTGAATGGAATTGAATGGGATTAAAAGGATTTGAATTAAGTGGAATTGAATGGAATTGAATAGAGCGGAATTGAATGGAATTGAATAAAATCAATGTGAATTTAATGGAATGAAATTGAATGAAATGAATGTGAATTGGATGGAAATGAATTGAATTAAATGGAATTGAACGGAATCAAATAGAATGCAATGTAATTGAAAGTGATGTAACTGAATTGAATGGAACTGAATAGAATGAAATTGAATTGCATGAAATCAGATAACATTGAATGGAATTGCATGAAATTAAATTAAATGGTATGCCGCTATATTGAGTGAAATCGAATGAAATAAAAATTTGTAGAATATAATAATATTAATGTAAATTTATTGTTATTGAATTAAATTGAATTAAATTGAATTGAGTGGAGTTTAATGGAATTGAATTGAATTCAATTGACTTGAATGGGATTGAATTAGTTGTAATTGACATGAATGGAATTGCATGGAATTATATTGAATTGAATTGAATGTAATGGAATTGAGTGGAATTGAATATGATTAAAAAGAATTGAATTAAGTGGAATTCAATTAAATTGAATGCAATTAAATTGAGTGGGATTGAATGGAATGAAATTAAGTGGAATTTAATTGAGTGGCATTGAATGTAATAGAACTGAATGGAATTTATTCAAATTATTGTGAATTGAATGAAATGAATGGACCTGAATTTATTATAATTAAATTGAATGGAATTGAATGGGGTTAACAGAAATTGAATTGAGTGGAATTGAATTAAATGGAATTGAACGGAATCTAATAGAATGAAATGTAATTGAAAGTGATGTAACGGAATTGAATGGAACTGAATAGAATGAAATTGAATTGCATGAAATTAAATAAAATTTAATGGAATTGAATGGAATTAAATTAAATTGTATGGTATTGGATTGAGTGAAATCGAATGGAATTAAATTAAATTGTATGGTATTGGATTGAGTGAAATCGAATGGAATTGAATGGAATCGAATAAAATAAAATTTGATAGAATATAATAAAATTATTATGAATTTATTGTGATTGAATTGAATTGAATGGAATCAAATGGAATTGAATGGACTTGAAATAAATTTAGCGGAATTGAATGGAATTGGATTACACGGAATCGAATAGATTCGGGCGGAATTGAATAGAATTGAATGGTATTGAGAAAAAATATTTTCATTTATTTTATTTTACTTTATTAACGGTTTACATCTTAATACAATTGAAGCATAATTTTCTGTCATATATAATATTCTGTCTTGTAGGTTGGAATTTCGAATAATACATTTCGTCTCAACGGTTTTATGGGCGCGTGAAATGAGATCCTCAACTTATACTCGCAGAAACCGATTTTGTATAGATTGAGTGTAATTGAATGGAATTGTATTTAATTGAATCATATGGAATTGAATGGGATTACATAGAATTGAATTGAATGGAATTGACTATAATTGAATGGAATTGAATAGAATTGAACTGAATTGAATGGTGTCTAATGAAATTGAATATAATTAAATGAAGTGGAATTATATGGAATTGAATTGAATGTAATTGGATGAAATCGGATGGGCAGGAATTGAATAAAATCAATGTGAATTGAATGGAATGGAATTGAGTTGAATTAAATTGAATTAAGTGGCATAAAATAGATTTGCATGGAACTGAAATAAATTGAATGGAATGGGATTGGGTGGAATTTAATTGAGTGAAATTGGATGGGATTAAAAAGAATTGAATTGAGTGGAATTTAATGGAATTGAATGTAATAAATTGAATTGAATGGAATTGAATGGAACTGAAGTGGATCAAATTGGATTGAATGGAATTGAATATAATTGAATTGGATCGAATTGGATTGAATTAGATTGGATCAGATTAAATTTTGATAGCACAACAAATAATGAAAAATGAAAATAAACAAACTATGCAAGATTTTTGGAAAAACGGCACAAGCTACGAATAAAGATGAAAAACAAAAATTTTGTACCCAAAAAACATCAACAAATTATTTTATAATCACTCTTTGATCGGACACGTTTCAGTTTTGAAGGTAAAAAATAATATGAAAATTGTTTTTCTATAGGATGCTTACTTTCTTAGTTATTAAAAGAAGACAATGAAAAAAGACATGTTTCAATATCAATGTATATTATAAATTCTAATAATATGAATTTATTGAAATAACATATTTTTAACGGTAAATGAGAACAAAAATCAATGCAAAATGAGAAACAAATATCAAAGTAATCATGAACGAAGAAATTCGTACTTTATTTTGCAATATCAGAATAAGCAGCCCAATCACCAAATTAAACTTATATAATTTTTCGAAAAACTAATTTTGTACCAATTGTTCCTACTTGACTAAAAATTTAAACTTTATAGTTTTGATTGCAAATTTATTCTTCACAGTATTTCATTGAAAATTCATTTCTTTGATTGCCAATTAAACTCTCTTTTGCGTTGAAGATTCATTTCTTTGTTTAGAAAAACTATGTGGTTGGAAATTAGTTTCTGCTTTCTTAGTTGAAAATTAATTCTTTCACTGAAAAAAGTATTCCATTTTTTATTGGAAATGTATCCTTTTTAGTTCGAAATCCAACTATTTGCTTGAAAATTAATTCATTTTGTTGAAAATCCTCCTTCCTTTGTAGGAAATTATTCATCTTGATTAAAATTTCATATTTTTGTGTAACTCTCTAGCTAGTTTATTGAAAATTCGATCTTTTTTGGTTGAAAATTATTCTTTTTTCAACTTAAAATGTTCCCATTAATAATATAATTTTTTCTTAAATTTTCAGGATTCTCAGAAAGCTCTAATTCTTCTCAGGAAGCGGAAAAGGGGTATACCGTAGAACAAGCTTTAAAAAAATTTTTCAATATAAATCCTGCAGAATTGAAAGTAGCAAGTAAACAAGTTAAAGACGACAATGCCAGGATGGACAACGTAGGAGGTGCTCTTCAAAATCTTTCAGATGCCGTTCTCTCAGAAGAGGACCTGTCAGCTAATGATTACAAGTTAGCAAAAGAAGTCATCAGAGCAGCGCTACCACATGCAAATGACAAGCAATTCAAAGAGAAACTAAACTACTATAAGAAACAGTAAGTTTGTTTAATGTTTTGAATATAAATTTCTTACAATTTTTTAAATAAAGTTTTCCTTCGCACCACACTTCCCACTGGCACTTTCCAAATACACCTACTACACATCACTAACTTCTCCACCCCTGCGTTTCCTGAAATAAATTCATTCACATACTTCCCCCTCCAATTGCCTAAATTCCCCTCCCGTGATCCCCCCCATACCTCATCATGTGGTCCCCTCTCCTAATTCTCCGTCCCCTCTCCTACTTCACCGTCCACTCTCCTACTTGACAGCCCCCTCTCCTACTGAACCTTATCTAATACCACTACTACGATTTTCCTACTTTCCCTACTTCCCCTACTTCCTCACATATCCTCCCAAACCCCACTCACATTGCATACTTCTCCTCCTTAACTTCCCTCTGCCAAACCTCTTTTCTCCTTTCCTCTCATACTCTTCTTCTGAAACTAACCCTACTACCCATGCCCTACTTCCTTACTCCTACATTCCTTTAACATACACTCCCATCCAATACTGCTCCTCCGCTAACGTTGCCTATGCCATCCCTCATTTGCTCTTACATACAACACCACCTTCCCCTTACAGCCTCTCCCAAAAATTTCCTTCTGGTGCAGCCGCTCTCCTAGTTCTCCTCTGCCCGCCCCTCACTTACCCAACCCTCTACTACAGCCCTTCCTCTTTTAACCCCACTATCGCTAATACACTTCCCCTACTACCCACCCCTATATTCCTTTGCATACTGCCCCTCTTGTACTAACCTCATCCATACCTTACTGGCCTTTCCCACCCACCCCTCACTTACCCTCCTATTCCCTCCCCTACTTCTACTTCCTACTAACCCTACTTCCCCTCCTGTTAAAAAGGTATCTTGGAGACCTGATCGAAACTATAAGGGCTTTTGTCTGGGTCTTCGCGACCCTAGAAAATACAAAAAATCATATTAATTTATATAAAAATTTCTATCACAGCAAAAAGGAATGTCACTAAATAAAAAGAAATTTCTCTGAATCAACAGAAATTGCTTTGAAGAAAAGAAATTTTTGTGAGAGATAGTAAATATTTTCCATAGATTCGAAGGAACTTTTTTTTTTTTGGTTGAAGATTAAATTATTTTATTAAAAATTTGTCTTTTGTGGATGATTTCAATAGTTTTTTATTAAATTTTCAGACATAAGGCAAGCCAATTAAGTGGATGAAGAGAATGGCAAGTGAACAAAAGGATAATACACATATGACGACTTCTGATCTTCCCACAATCTAATCATAACCTATTGTTACTTTGAACTTATTTTAAACTATGGTCTAGTATAAGGTTGAATAAATACCTAAATTAATTTGAAGAAATTAATGGTAAGCTTGCCTCTGCAACACAGTCGAACTTAAGTCCGCTGTACTATAGAAGTGTTTTTCTGCTATCTTTATTGCGTACTATGTACAGACATTTAAAAAACAGGCGCAGTTGCTAGAGTGTCAGATCAGTAAAGTTTCTTCTGACAGGATAAAATGTAAATTTAATTTAATATACAGTAATATAATCAAAAAATGTGGCATTTAATAAAAAATTATTACTATATCGCAATCTCTCGGTTTATTGTAGATAATTTTTTCCAGCTATTATAAGAAATACCTCATTTGTGTTAATCAACTGCAGAGTTGACCAAAAATTTATTTATATAGCTGTTATAAACATTTTAATTTTCAAAAAAACTTACAATAATGTTTCGAAAAACAAAAAAGTCTTTTTCACGGGAATTATCCGACAATAAGTTAAGAGGGTTTTCGGAACTGAATATAAGGCATTAAATAATAATTTTCGGGAATTTTGAACAAAATTCTTATTAACAAATATCCTAATTTTGTATTTGCTTGTAAAAGAAAGTGTTTTCTTCTACTATTGTGGGAATTACATTATTTGTGATGATTAACCAATATAATTGATAAAAAGTTATTAATATAATTGTTATAAACATTTTTATAAACAAAGCATAGATTCATCATTTTTAAATACAGAAAAAATATTTTTACTGAAATGAACCAAGAAGAACTTCATAATCATAATCTGTCGGTTCCTCAAAGAAACAAATTCTTCTTAGTTATCGGTAGTACTATATTATTTGTGCTAGTTATTCGAGGAAATTGATCGAAAATTTATTTATATGGTTGTTACAAACACTTTTATAAGCTAAAAGTTATATATGCAATTTATCAATACAAAAATACCTTTTTTCAATAAAATTATCTAAAAATAAGTAATAAGTATTTTAAAAAGTAGATATCAGGCAATATATAACAATTATTTTTATTGTCAACAACAATTCCTATAAACTAATATCTAAATATGCCGTTTGCTGTAGGAAAAAAATATTCTTTTTCATTAGTTTTGGAATTTCTCTATATTTCATCCACAGAAAAAACAGAAGATAAACTTTACATCGATTTCCGACGAAAGTTTCGCTGCAACAAAAATTAACCTTGTCGAATAAACTTTACATGAAATTAAGATAATTCCGTGTTTTTAAACCATCTCGGAATAATTTGTCAGTTGTTTGTCAGTAAAAAAGCGTCTTCTGCTATGTAGTTCACAGCAGTGCAAAGAACAGTGTGAAGTATGGATGGAATTGGTCTGGAAATCAGGACACGAGATTTTTTAAAACATTGCACTTATTACCATTCCATTTTGAAAATAATTGTACTTATCGCGGACGAATGCTTATATATTTTTTATGACTGTCAATAAAGCACTCGACAACATTCGAAAAAGTCGCAATATTTACTATGATCTTAACCATAATTCACAAGTTATGAGATATGAATTTCCGTTTTGAAAGTTTCGAGATTCGACGGTATTGCAGTTCTATATAAAAGCCTTTTCACGAAGTAAAATTTTAAAGCTAAAAGATTATTTATGAACAACTACAACTCCTATCGACATTATTTCATGCTTCAAATTATTATTATTTAACATTTCATTTTTTGAATAATTTTTTGAACTCAGAATTTTTGTTACGTATGAGGGCACCCTGAGTCGTAAAATTTTATTTAAAAAAGTTATTAAATAAATATTTATCAGGAATATTGAATGTAAATTGAAAATCTTAATTTTGATCTGGAGATAACATTTTATATTAAGATAATATTGATGGAAATTTAAGTATATTCTATCAAGTATTTCAGGTTAGGTGGGTGAAATCAAAAATGTTTGCAAGCTGAGGGATGAAAAATAATATCCATAATTGCATTGAGACAAAACTTTATTTTTTTCAAAACTCGGAAAAAAATGGTTTTTCACCATGAGTGTATTTGGATATTATATTCTTTATTTTCTGAAAACTATTCAATTAAATTATAAAATCCATAAAAAATGTGTAATGATTTTATTATTTAATTAAATAGCTTTCTCGAAATGAAAAATAATATCCAAGTACACTTATCTTGAAAAATCGGGAAGACTGCAAAATTCTCGAGACTGTAAAATTCCTGAATTAGAAAATCTCCGAATAATGAAATTCCCGAATAGGAAAATTCCATAATAATAAAATTCCCAGACAGTTTATAATATTACCGAAATGAAAAACTCCCGAATGATGAAATTCCCGACAGTTTATGATATTACCGAATTGGAAAATTCTCGAATAATAAAAATTCCGGCATAAAATTGCCGAATTTCTGAATATCCAAATAACTAGAAAATTCATTGTATTAAAAATACAATGATCAAATATTTTTATCAACAAAATTGTAATGTTCAAAGTTTCTGAAATTACTGCATGAATCGTAAACAACAATTATTGAAAACATATTTTTTTGGATGAAAATTTGTGGACGACTGAAAAATTCTAGAAAATAAAATTCACGACTCTTTCAAATTCTCGATTTGAGAATTTCCTGAATAATACAATTTTTGAATATGTAATAAACTTCCCTAACTGGAAAATTCCCGATAGAAAATTGTCGAATTATAAGATATCCGAACTGGAAATTTTCTGAATTATATAACTCCCGAAACAATGGAAAAATGGTTTTCAATCAATATTATTTATTAAAAATACAATCATAAAATATTTGTATAAAAAAAAAAAATTCTGATCAAAGTTTCTAAAATTATTGTTTGAATTCAAAATAAAAATTATTGAAAAAATATATTTTTGGATGAAAATTTTTGGACGATTGGAAAATCCTAAAAAATAAAATTTTCGAATAATATAATTCCCAAATAATGAAATTCCCGAATAAAAAATTCCCAAACAGTTTATGATATTGCCGAAATGGAAAATTCCCGACATTTTATATTATTACCGAATTTTAAAATTCCCACTAAAAAATTGCCAAATTATAAAATATACGAACTGGAAAATCCTTGCATTATAAAACTTCCGGAACAATAAAAAAATTGTTTTTCAATCAATATTATTTATTTCCCAAAATACAATAATCGAATATTTTTCTTCTTCAAAGTTTCTAAAATTATTCTATGAATTAAAAATAACAATATTTGAAGACAATTTTCATCCAGCAATATATTTTTTTCAATTATTGTTATTTCAAAGTTAAGCAATAATTTTAGAAACTTTAAACATTAAAAATAATTTTTTTCTTGATAAAAATATTTCATTATTATATTTGTTTAAATTCGGAAATTCTCTAGTTCGGATATTTTATAATTTGGCAATTTTCTGTCGGGAATTTTTAAATTCGGTAATATTATAAACTATTGGGAATTATCCATTTCGGTGATATCATAAACTGTTCGGGAATTTCCCAATACGGGAATTTCATTATTCGGGAATTTTAGTAATCGGAAATTTTATTACATATTCGAAAATTTTATTATTCGGGAATTTCCCAATTCGAGAATTTGAAAGAGTCGGGAATTTTATTTTCCGGGATTTTTCAGTCCTTTAAATTTTTTTTCAAATATTGTCACTTTGAATTCAAATACCTAGATCCGCGACTGAATGTATACTACTTCGTGGTTCCAACTTCAAATATAATTCGATTCCTACTTTTTGGTTTTGTTCCTAACCTACAATACTGACTGTGGCAGGAAGTATATATAAAGTCTAATTATTTTTAAAATAACAATTACGTAAGTGAAAAGTTGTTCTAAATCTAGTGTCCTGATTTATAGCTTTTCACGTATACTTTGCCGTTTTTCCATTGCTGCGAAGGACGTAGCAGACGACAGCTATTATTCCATCGTAAGATAAACTTTCGCCAAATAGCATGTAATCTTTAACAGCTGAACATTTTACATGCAACAAAATTTAACTTCAGTTTTTTCTGTGTCATTAATCGAGGTAATTATTCTCAGTTTCATATATATGATTGCTATAATTATCTTTGTATATGAACAATTATATTTGAAATTCTTAAATCTGAAGAAGCCTCTCTTTCCTGACATTATCGAAAAATAAGGCATTAGCGCTTTTAAAACTGGACATGAAGCATTAGATAAAAATTCTTGCAATTGTTACCAACAATTTTTATAAACACGTGTTTTGAAATTTTTGTAATATCGGAATCTTCATCCATTTACGGCAATTTATCGGTCATTTATGAAAACATTTCAAAACATTCGCAAAGATTTTTCTAATTAAAAAAAAATATCTAGAAGATTCTCTGACAATTTCCTTATTGTTGTTATATTTATAAAAAATTAGTAATAGTCCGAGTAAGTATAAAAGATATTTAGGAATTGGACAAGTTTTCAAGAGATTACAAATATTTCTAAACTTTGAAATACTTTCGAGAATTCATCAAAATTTTTTGAATTTTTCCTTATAAATTTCCTCAAGAAACGTGAATTGGAATACAGTCATATTATGTTTATATAACCTTGAAACCAAATGAACAAATAAACATAGAAAATGAATCGTTATTCGAAATTTTTATTTGTTATCAAAAATTATTCTCAGAATGAAATTATAATTTTGCTAAATTATTATCATTCTTTTCCGAATGAAAAACCTGTTCTAGTCGAAAATTCAACAACTTTTTGATCAAATTCGTCCTTGTGGTTGGAAAATTCGTCCATTTTGGTGGAAATTGTATTATTTTGTTGTTAAAAAAATACAAGTTTTGGTTGAAATTTAATCGTTCTTGGTTTGAAATTTGACTGTTTTGTTGAAAATTGCTGTCCTACGGATGAACTTAAGTATTTTTGATTTGAAATTAAAATCTTTGTCAGTTGAAATATCAACCTATTATAGTGTTAGTTGAAAACAAATTTCATTTTTTGTTACAAATTCGTCTTTTTCGGCAGAAAATAAACCATATTCTTGAAAATTCGTATTTTTAACATAAATCTGGAGAAATTGCAAGAAAATTAACCTAAATAAACCACAATCGTGTGGAAATCCCGGCTAAACGAGAATTAAGTTATCAGAAAAAGAATTAATTAAAAAAATTCCAACGTTTCAACAATTAAACCATACAAATAATTTAAAAATTCAACTTTTATAATTTCAAAGAATTTATGAGCTTATACCTGACCATAAACTTGTCAAACATTCAATTAGATGCAAGATTTTCACTTATTAATTTTATTCTTTCACGGATTGGTCACCCGTAGATAGAATTTTACGATAAATTCACTCATCACAATCTTTTCAAATTTTAATAAACGTTTAAGATTATAACTTGTATTCACTGTATACCTCTAATTAGCTACAGCATATTGCCCTTTTTTCATTTCTCATTGTTGCTAAACGCGCTTTAGTCTGTACGACTTGGTGAATTATTATTATAAGAAATGGTATTAAGTGAAAGCCTGAATTATAGCTACAGAGCCTTTCATAATGCACGAACTCTTGCATTCACCACTCGTCATAGTGTGATGGTCTAACCTTTACTGTCATTTACCACTGATAAACGCAGGCAACTACTCGTTAGTGATAAATGTGCATATGTGGTCAGACATTTAACTTGCAACGTAACGAATGTTGAATTGCCTGGTAAACACAAGTAATAAAATTACTATGGTATATATATATATATATATATATATATTTTATATATGGTAATTTATGTATTCTAGTTAAAAAAATGTTTACTATGGACATTATTCGTTCTCTTTATGCAAGGTAAAATCAACTTTGTCGACAACACATTTTTGTGAATAACTATCAGATTTTCAAAAACATCACATTTTCAGAAAACAGAGGTGAAATCATTTCGAATGGCCTATAGTTCTTATCTTTTCTTTATTTGTAATAATTTTAATTTATTTCATAATTGTCTACAAAGTCCAGACAAGATAAGATTGAAATTAATGGAGCAAAGTTGTTCTTCTCGAGCGACTAAAAACAAGTTTCTTTGCGAATTATTTTACTCTGAGTTTTTTTATTTATTAAAAATATCGTATTATGATATTCAAGAAATTCGAAAATTGTACCATTGGTTCAACGATAAGGGCAATGTTTCAAAATTTGCGCATTTTTTTATTAAGTAATAGATAAGAATTCGAAAATTCAAGTCATCGTTTTGCATAATTCAGAAGTTTTAAAAATTATGCAACAAACATGTTTTCTTCTTAATGATAAAAACACGATTTTCAACCAAGTTTTATTTTGTAGCGAATAGACACAATTTTAGCAAAGTAAATTAATTTTTTATCCAACAGTTTATTTTTCAAATTAAAAATATCGGTCACAAACAAAAATCGTGTAGTCAAGCTTGTAGTAAAAAAAAAAGAATTTTCAATTAAATAAATTCAACTGGATTGATAATTTTCCAATTGAATATTCAACCTTTCAAATTCATCTGTTGGGACGAAAATTCATTTCTTCAATTAATAGTTTAATTTTCTACCAAAAATATGAATTTTCCACTGAATTCATAAGTCTTCGGCCAAAAAATGTATAACGAAGTACTTGCATTACTAATGAAAAATATAAATTTTTTATCAGAAAAACACATGAAAATTTTTAACAAAATAGTTAAATTCCTGACAGAAGGAATGAATTTCTAACCAAAAAAGAACAAATTTCCTATAAACGATTTGATAGAAGAAAATAGATTTTTCAAAGCAGAAGATTTATTTCCTCACAAAAAAGTTGAGCTTTCAATAAAAAGCAGTTAATTTTCAAGTACAAATGTAATAGTTTTATTTTCAGATAGCAAACTCAATTCTGGACCAAAAGAAAACATTTTCACCAAATTGATGATTTCCTAACAAGAGAAATCATCTTTCAACTAAAATGATGAATCTTTAATAAGAAGTGTTCAATTGAAAATGTCAAATTTTCAACAAATGGCATGGATTTACTTCCAAATAGTTCAATTTCGCACAAAAAACTTTTCTAACTTCAACCAACATTTCAGTGAACTCATGATTTGTCACATATTGCATAGTTTGACTGCAAAATGAAATTTCCGATTTTTCATAATTTTTTTTTTGCATCAAAATTTAGATTTTTAGTTATTGAGTAAAATTTTAAGGTTGTGATAATCTTGTAGAGCTTTCAAAAAACAACATTTTTCTTCTCTTGACTTTTTTCATATCATTTAATATTTTATATTTTCTTAGTTAAGTATTCTATTAGCAAAAATTTGCAATGTTATTTCTAATAAGTTCAATTTATTCCATAATTGTACTTAGCATAATAATTAATATATAATATATTATATAAAATATATAATGAATAATATGTTAATAGGATCATTGAAATCAGTTCACTTATTATTCATTTCTCGGGTTAAAAATTCAACTGTTTTATTGACATTTTTTTTTATTAAAATTAATTTTTTAACTAAAAGAAGGGTTACAGTTATGGTTCAAAATCTATCTTTGCTGTTGTAAATTTCTTTCTTTCTTTGGAAATGTAACTATGTTTTACTTTCGGTTAATATGAATTAGTTTAATTTTCAACAAAATAATTATTTTTTCAACAGAAGAAATAAATTTTCTACTATAGTGACGAATCTTCAACCAGACAGGTACATTTTTACCATAGTAGTTGAATATTCAGCAAGAAATATAAATTTTAAACCAGAAAACAAGGAATCTTCAATGAAGAGTTTCGGTTTTAAAGAAATGTTATGTTCAACCAAGGAGATTAATTTTCCAACAAAAAAAGTTGAATTCCCAAAACATAACGATTAATTTTCCACTGAAAATGCAAAGTTTTTTTTTCAGTTAACAAATCTAAATTTCAATTAAAAAAATAATATTTTTTACCAAACAGTTCAATTTTCGACACAAAAAATAAATTTCTAATGGGGGAAAATAACAATCTACCAAAGAAATCGAATTTTAAACAGCAAAAAAAAAGACGATTTCATCAAATAGTTGGATTTTCTGCCAAGAAGATGAATTTTCAACTAAAATGATAAACCTTCAACGGAAGAATTTTTAACCAAGTAATTTAACTTCCCATGAAAAATATGAATTTTCTATTCACAAGAAACGCAACTGAATGTTTAAGAAAATAATTAATATTTCGATGAAAGAAATTAATTTTTAATCTGAAAAGAACGAATTTTCAATGAACGAGTTGAATTTTTGGAAAAAAGATGATTTTTTAACGAAAAGGATTCATTTTCTACCAAAAAGTCTAGTTTTCAAGAAAAACCAATCAATTTTCAACTAGAAATGTAATAGTTCCATTTTTAATTTCAAAATAATTTTCAACAAAAAAATAACCATTTCGAACAAATTATATAGATTTTCAATAAATTAAATGATCTTTCAACTCCAATCATGAATTTTCAATAAAAAATGAGGTTTTCATTGAAGAAGTCGAATTTTCAGCAAAAGACATGAATTTCCGCCCAAATAGTTGCATTTTTAACTAGAAAGAATACGTCTATAACCAAAAGTAAAATATTCAACTTTTCAATTAAAAATACTGACCAACCAAAAAGAAACAAATTTTTAACAAAATAGATAAATCTTCAACCAAGTAAGTATTTCTTAGGCGATACAGAAAAAAATGTTCATCGCAAATGTTAAATTTCCACGCCAAAAAGATGAATCGTTTACGAAAGTGTTGCATTTTCTACCCACGAATAATTATATTTTCAAACAAATAGTTTAATTTTCAACGAAAAAATGTGATTTTTAACCAGAAATGATTTTTCAGCCAATGAAGAAAAATATATTTAATTTGAATGCTGAACTTCAAAGGCAGAAGAACGAATTTCAAGAAAAATAATTGCATTTTCGACGCGAAATATAAAAAAAAAATTTGGTAGCAAAAACAAGTAAACGGAAAAATGAGTGGAATTTCAAATTTAGGTTGAAAAACGTATTATTTGGAACGAGTTTAAGGTCTGGTAAATCAAACCTCGATAAGAAAAATGCATTTCATACACGTCTTTTCTATACGTGATAAACAGACTTTAAATAGAAACAAGGTGTTTCTCTCAAAGTATACAAATGCCCCAAAATCAGTATCTCGACATCAGCACAAGAAAAAGTACATTGATTTTTTTAAAAATGTTATTGTCTAATTTTTTGGCGATTTTTTTAAATACGTTCACGATGAAGATCTTAATCTTTACTTTGATGGCACTTTCTGTCGGTGAGTATAAGTGTAGAGCCGAGTGATTTTTTTTTGCTTTTTTTATTCAACTTGGCACCCCTACGTATTGTTCCTTTTGTCCAGGAAATTACCCCTAATTTGCTTCAGAATTAAAAAAAATATATTTAGAGTTCGCTCAAGGTCATTTTAGGGCAAAAATGCTCATCCCTAATAAAATTGATGCTATTCATATGTCATTCATTTCTGACGCGTATGACTAGTGTTCGTTCCAATTCAGTATTGCACTTTGATTTTTTCAGACTTTTACAATAACATTCAAAAGTCACTCAAGGTCATTTTAGTGCAAAAATAGCAATTTTTAATTAAATGGACGCTCCTTATTCGTTATTTATATCTAAAGTGTATGAATTGTCTTCCTTACAATTCAATATTGCACTTCGATTTTTTCCAGACTTTCTCAATAACATTCAAAGGTCGGTCAAGGTCATTTTAGGTCAAAAATGGCCATTCCTAATTGAATGAACGCTGTTGATTCATTATTCATTTCTGAAGTGTATCAATTGTGTTTCTTACAATTCAATATTGCAGGTAGATTTTTTTCAGACTTTCACAATAACATTTAAAGGTTACTTGAGGTTATTTTAAGGCAAAAATGTACATTCCTGATTGAATGAACGCTGTTCATTCATTATTTATTTCTGAAGTGTATTAATTGTGTTCCTTAAAATTCAATATTGCACTTTTATTTTTTCCAGACTTTTACAATAACACTGAAAGACTACTCAAGGTCATTTTAGGGTAAAAATGGCCATTCCTAATTTAATGAACGCTGTTCATTCATTATTAATTTCTGAAGTGTATGAGTTGTATTCCTTCCAATTGAGTATTGCACTTTGATTTTTTCAGACTTTTACAATAACATTCGAAAGTCACGCAAGGTCATTTTAGTGGAAAAATAGCAATTTCTAATTAAGTGGACACTCTTTATTCGTTATTTATATCTAAAGAGTATGAATTGTCTTCCTTACAATTCAATATTGCACTTCGATTTTTTCCAGACTTTCTCAATAACATTCAAAGGTCGGTCTCGGTCATTTTAGGTCAAACATGGCCATTCCCAATTAAATAAACGCTGTTGATTCATTATTCATTTCTGAAGTGTATCAATTGTGTTTCTTACAATTCAATATTGCAGGTAGATTCTCTGCAGACTTTTACAATAACAATTAAAGGTTACTTGAGGTTATTTTAAGGCAAAAATGTACATTCCTGATTGAATGGACGCTGTTCATTCATTATTTATTTCTGAAGTGTACTAATTGTGTTCCTTAAAATTCAATATTGCACTTTGATTCCTTGCCGACTTTTTCAATAACAGACAAAGGTCACTCAAGGTCATTTTAGGGCGAAAATAGTCATCCCTAATTAAATTGACGCTATTTATTGGCTATTCATTCATGACGCGTATAAATTTTGTTCTTTACAAGTCAGTATTGTACTCAGACTTTTTTGTGACTTTTGCAATGACATTCAAAGGAGGCTCGAGGTCATTTTTTCATGAAATGTTGATTAAACCAAATGTTCTCCTGTTCTTTTTTAAGAAACAGTGTCAATTTATTCATTGCGGCCAGAAAATTAGTCAAAATATTTAATAACTGCGTGTAATTTTACTTTGGGGTCATTCAAGGTCATTTTACGAAAAATGGTCATTCAAATCTTCTTTCTTTCCCAGGGCAGGTTTTTCATTCAAATTTGAAATTATTCATCTTGGCTGAACCTTCATATTTTGGTATCAAAATCTATGAAGTTTAATGAAAATTCAATCTTTTTTGGTTGAAAAATTTTGCCAAATCCCCGACCACACGAATCGTCCTACCAAATTTGTGGACAATCCCTAATTTAAGAAATTTTTTTATCTAATAGAGCATCGAACGTTTCTATTAATAATATCATTTTTTTCTTCTAGTTTCAGATTTTTTGGACCAATATGATTCTACTTATCCCAAGTATAATGGGTTGTCCCCACGAAATGCTTTACAAGCATTTTTCAATATCAGCGCTAACGAGTTGATCAAAAGATGTGACAAAGTTATTAAGCAAAAAGATAGGATGGACAAGATATCGGAAAATCTTAAAGCTATTAAACATGCTAATTCGACCAAAAATCCCCCGACACATGAGACTATATCAAACTTAGCAAAAGCGGTTATCACGTCAGCACTACCATGCGCCAAGGAAGAAAAAGTGACCGAAAAACTAAACTATTATAACAAAGGGTGAGTTCGTTTAATGTCTTATATATAAATGGCATGCTATTTTTTTAATATCGGATTCTTCCCCTCTCCGCACTACTATCTCAACCCTCACTCTCCCACCCTACCGCCTTTTTCTTCCGTCTCCAAACATTCGTTCGGAAACTGCCCATCACTTAACTTTCCCTCCACATACCAGTAATCTTCCTCAATTAATTTCTACCCACTCTGAACATGTAGTCCCTTCTCTAAATTCC
>CAKNXH010001922.1:63844-95466 GCA_932178445.1 Andricus quercusramuli | reverse complement strand
TACAACGCTGACAAAACCAGTTCTCGTTAGATCACTGAAGTTAAGCAGTGTTGGGCGCGCTTAGTACTTGGATGGGTGACCGTTCGGAAAATCTGCGTGCTGTTGGCTCTTCGTGGGTGTGGTCAGCCCACACTTGTAGTTATTTACTACAAGAAACTATCCACCTAGAAGCACTATTCGAATCGGGTAGTGTCAGGCCTATCCCGAAAGGGAAATGGCTTAATGGTATACATGCATACATATATCGAATCGGATATTTCTTTTTTTGGAATTCTGACATCAGATTTGGAATCAGCGCCCTCGAAAACCCTTGGATGCCACGTTTCATGTAATTTCAACGAATTTTTCAAATGCTTGACCGCCATATTGGAATTGCCATTTTGTTTTTTGAAATTCTGACGGCAGATTCGGAATCAGCACCCGCAGAAACGATATATAAGTATCCTCAGATTTTCTCGTTGTAGATTTTGTTGTGCTTTTCGACTTCTAGCCACAAGATCCACGAAAAGTGGACAACAATTTTTTGTTTTATTTTTTCCTTGATATGTGATTATTAATCCATCTTAATGGTGGAAGTATAGAAGTCATTCTTAAATTTTTCACTCATTCGTGCTATTTTTCGTCGTTTTGATCTATCCGACATTGCCGCAAAATCAACACTTGGGCGACCACCTTTCGGAGGCTTACGGTCAACAGTTTCCAATCTCAATTCAGGAACGAGAAAATTCGAATTCAGCCAATCTGCATTATATGCTTCAAATCTTACTTTAATCCTACGAGAGGCTTTGTATTTATGTTTTCTCTGTGTAACAAGAGTTGAGACAGAAACTCTCAAACGTTCCAAGTCTTCAGTTTTTACTTTTTGTCCATCAATATTCAATTTATCCAAGATATACAACAGCAGTCTCTCTTGCTTCATCATTTGGAATTTTTTAAAAAATCTCACGTTTCGTAAATGTTGCCATATTGAATAAATCAATAAATATTCATCTATCAATAAATGGAAATGAGGCCGAGAAGCGGACGGCAAGAAGCTATAAGCTTCGTGCAGCTTTCAGTTTCTAAAAAACTTACACTTAGGGTATTACGGGAATCTAGTATCTTTTGAGGAGAAAAACAAGATGAATCCATCCATTCGGATCTCGTTCAATATATATTTCACAAAAGACACTGGAAAAATCCAGCGGTAGTCATAGAGACGAAATTCCAAATATTTATTATACACTAGAGTCCTGCAAGAGAGAGGCGCTTGCAAGGTCAGCGGAGTTGCGATGTTTACGATTCGGCACTATAAGAAGCCACAAGCAAGAAGGATAAGAAGGACGGTTCGGAGAGTCCCGAAACAGTGTGAATGCCATCGAGTGTACCGCCGAAACGGCCAGTATAGCGGGTCTCTAGTGTATGTGAGAATTTGCAGCGCCGTGCGCTGTTACGCGTGGACGACTCAATGTGTGAGCTCGCAGCTATTTGTTGTTTCTTCAGCAGGATATGAATTCGAGCAAAAGTGAGCACCCTTGCGTCAAAGGAGACATTCCAAGGAACCCGCTGGTACCTTACTTTTTTGGATGTGAAGGGGAATGCCGGGGAATGAAGTTTCGGCAGCAGGCGTTACGGGGAAAAATCAAATATTTTGTGAATAAAACATGTAAATTCAAAAATTTTGGACGAGTTTTGAAGATTCTTCGCCATTTTTTTCTGTCTAATTGTGAACATTTGATCGCTTGTAGATCGGTTTCGGCGGAATCCAAACTGGTAATCCCCAATGATTTCCTCGGCGAAAGGAGTTAGCCTACCTAAGATTACATTGGACAGGACCTTATAACACGACGACACAAGTGAAATTCCCCGATAATTGTTACAGTTAATTTTATCGCCTTTTTTAAAGATAGGAATAACAATAGAGTCATTCCATTCCTCTGGAATGCGTTCTGATTTTCAAACTGTGCGTATTAATTTACAAATTTGTCTTTTGAGGCAAGGGCCTCCATTTTTTATCAGTTCAGCCGGTAGGTCGTCGATGCCCGCGGCTTTCTTATTTTTCAAATTCTTTATGGCCATTTCTATTTCTATATCATCAGGATCATCAATTAGTAGATCAGCAGTGTGGATTTCGCCGAGATTACCTTCAACGGGGGCTTCGCGTACATTTAATAGTTTATCGAAATATTCTTTCCATAAATTCAGTCTCTCTGTCGCGTCGGCTACTAGGTTGCCATTTTCGTCCCTCATTACTTCCGTTCTACTTTGAAAGCCTTTCCTTATAAAATTGTTTCCCCTGTACATCTCGCGCGGGTTATTTTGTTTATTATGCGTTTCTATTGCTAGTATTTTATTCTTTTCCCACTCCCTTTTCTTGGATCTATAGAGCCTATTTGTACTTTTACTAATCTCGAGATACTTCTTATGTGTTTAATCGCACTTATTTTGTAAACTACTTAGTCTGGCCTTCCAACGTTTTTCAAACCCGAGTTTGCACTCTTCGTCATACCATGGTTTGCTTTTTGTTACTTTCTTTAATCCTATCGTAAGTTTCGCGGCTGTCTTTGCCGCCTTTTTTATATTGCTCCATAGGGTTTCCGGGTCCTCCTCGTAATTATTGTTATCGTCTCTCTGTTCTTGGAGAGCGTCAAAGCTATTAGAAATCTCAACTTGATAATTTAATGTTTCTGTTGCTGTTTTGAACTTATCTATATTGAAATGAACTGTTGGCTCTGTGCGGCTTGTTTTCTTACTGATCGCTAGCCTAGATCTTAGTTTTACTATCACGAGAAAATGGTCTGAATTTAAATCCGCTCCCCTATACGATCTTATATCGAGAATGTTTGTATGACGTCTTCTGTCAATTAGAACGTGATCAATCTGATTGTGAGTGTTACGATCCGGTGATCTCCAGGTGGCCTTATGTATATTTTTATGCTTGAAATATGTGCTTTTGACAACGAGGTTCTTTGAAGCTGCAAAGTTTATTACTCTAGTTCCATTATCATTACTGACGTCATGCAAACTTTCTGATCCTATTGTAGGCCTATACATCGGTTCTTTTCCAATTTTCGCGTTGAAATCTCCCAATACTATTTTTGCGTCAAAAGTTGAGAACTTGTCAAAAACCTGCTCGATTGTTTCGTAAAAGAGATCCTTAGTGTTTTCGTCTTTGTCCTCGGTGGGGCAGTGCACGTTGATTAATACCTGTTTGCTGAAAATACCCTTCAGTACAATGTATGATAACCGATCGTTAATGAATTGCATGTCGACAACCGCTTGCGAAATTCGTTTATTAATAAGAAAACCGGTCCCCAGTGTGCGCCCCTTAGCTCCCCCGAAGTGAAAAGTATAGTTATCCTTAGAAATTGACCCGAAATCTCCCGACCGGCAGGTTTCTTGAAGTGCTAATGAGTCAGTTCTGTAATCATTTGCTATCTTAATGAGTTCGCTAAATCCGCCAGTATATAGACTACGCACGTTTAGAGTTCACACCTTTAGATCTTTAACTGTAGTTTTTTGTTTTTGCAAGTTAGCCATGGTAGTTTCAAGATAATCCGTACGTTAGGATCCTATTCCGATCGTAGGTGAGTCCACTGTCCCAGGAGTGATAACCCCCATACCTCCCTAGGTCTAAGTATGGGAGCTTTCCGACCCTGACAAGGACCATGCTAACTTGTCGTCAGACACATTACAGTTTCATCATCGTATCCTAACGTCCCCCTGCAAGGCAGCGCGCCAATACTGGCATCAGTACCCCTTTGGCCCTATACAGGCGAATCATTCCACACATCCCTTGCGGGCAGTGTCATCGCTGCGGTGTCCAATGGGCAGCAGGATTTTTCCCTTACAAGATTTTTCGATTTGGTTCGGGTAGTGTTTCTAGGTGGGTACACGCTGCACCTCGGCCTGCCAGGATCCCCTCATTGCGTATGAACGTGAATGGGTGGGTCCTCCCAAACCATGGTCATCGTGTTTTCTACCAGTGCTAGGCAGTGCTAGGCCAACATCTTAGGCTGGGCTCACCACCCCCACGACTGGTTCCTATCGGCTGTCCGCGGCTGCTTATTCTTGTATTCGCAGCTAACCTGAGGGGCTGTTCAGCCTAACGGGCCGTTCCTCTATCCGCAACCCGAGGACGCACTGCGTAGTGGTGACAGGAACCCACCGAGCAGACGATGGATACTATAAGTTCTTTAAATGATCTTTCCAGACGTTCAATCAGAAATTTGTTATCTGCATTATTTTACAAGATTTGAATTATTTTAAAAAAGTCTGCGAACGCGTGCGGAGCGGCAGCTTGACGCCTTCACTCTTTTTCTTCTTCCATCACTTCCCCCACTACTTGACTCGTACCCTGCGTGCAGCTCTACGCTTCGCCTAATCCACGTGTTTGTTGAACGTGCTTCGTTATGCCAAAAGACAGTTGTTTTTGATGTTTATAAATTTCTCGAAAGATAGTGTTGGCAAGAAATAAATCCTGACGAGGAGTATGAAAATATCGTTGGAACTTCAGTCTATGACTGGGTTTTAGACGAGGAGAGGGATGAGGTAACAATAAAAAATGATTTTCATTATTATAGAAAAATAAATTATTTAAGAAATTTTAATATGAAATAGAGGTCAGAATTTCCAAGCAGCATTTATTAATTGATTCGTGTAGCATTAGCGTTTCGTGAAACAAAGCAAAGAAGACGATGATGATTTAAGTGACATCAAAAAGTTGTACGATTTAGTAAGAGACGACTGCTGCAGGAATAGGTGTAACAGCTTTATTCCCAAGTATCTAGCTGTACAAAACAGGTACTTTACGTAGCGTTTTTATAATTTAGATCTGTAATCCGATATGTCAATTAATGCGAGGGTGATTTCGCACAAACAAACTATCTTTAAAAAAATAAGCACAATTTCACTGAAAATTGGCGTACATTAGTCACAATATGCATGTCTCACTTACCCAAATTTACAGTGTGTTTTTGAGTTTTATACACTATTTATATACCTCATAAATAAGGGTACTTTTTCATAAGTTTCCTTTTCAAAAAATTCAGTCAAATTCCACTGATTCTTAAGCCAGAAAGTGGTCACTGGATAATCAGTACAAAAATTCATTGGGAATCGGTGATATTTCACTGATTGAACATTGAAAATCACTGTTTAAAACACTAAAGTATTTAATTTCATTCTTGCATCAGTGAAGTATCACTGATTATTAGTGAATTTTTTACTGATTTTCCAATGAAAACATTCTGGCTCAAAAATCAGTGAAAATGAATTATATTTGACTGATTTTTGTGGAGAGTGAATTTATAAAAAATTGTCCACTCAGAGAAAAAGTTGCTTCGAAACAGAAGCATCGTCCTCTTGCCTGTTATGTTTTGCACGAAGTGAATATGTTTTTTACACAAACAGAATTATTTGGCTGTAAATGTAGGTGAAGCTGTCACATAAGGACAATTTTTACTACAGAAGGATTCCTGTTCAGACAAATGAAAATCCTCTCAACCTTAAATTTTAGAGGAGATTCTATTCACGTCAAGAAAAATCCTTTTGTCACGTGAGGACATTTCTCTGAGTGGTCCTTATTCACGAATTCATGGATAAGTATCTAAGAATGGTTAGCTTTCACAGATGACAAGATTGTTATGACAGAATCGATCGAGAACTTGCAAAGAATGTTGAATAAACTTGATACAAGCATGAAGCATATGGGCCTCAAAATTAACGTAGACAAAACAAAAATCATGTTATTTGAGGGTAAAAGTGAGAAAACAATGTTCAACATTGTCCTAAATGGTAAGTTACTATGAATTACCCAAAATATAATATTTCGATAATTTACGGTAATTTATGATGATTCGATCAGTTATAATATGTGGTAACTTTCCATAAATACCCGCAAAATTATATTAGCTGCAACCAAAATTTCCTCACAGTTTTTGCGATGAGTGGACGGATAATCGTAAAATGCGAGCTCATAGATATATAATTTACATTATTCACCTCTGACGTAACTTTTTAGTACCTAGAAAGTAAAAAGCACTTTTCACTCCCTTGAGCGTGAAAAGTAGAGCTTCAGCCACGCTTCATAGGCGTCGAAAAGGGCTGAAATCATGCATGTGTCGTAAAAAATATGACATCTATAAAATAACTTTCAATTTCGAGATCAAAACTACACAATTTATTCAATCAATAATATATTTTGGAAAGATAAAACATTATAAGACATCAGCGCTTTTTTACTGTGATCCACATTCTTATCTCGTTTCAGTTTTACCATAATTTTATATTAATCAACAATTCCGCACATAATCAATCTATGAAAATATCATTCATCACCTAAAATGAAAACATTAGATATAGCAGTAAGAGGTCTATGCATAAGGTTCCATTATTGCAATTTTTTTGATTTTGATTATCGAAATTTGGTTATAATATTAGTTTAATTTTGAAATATTTAATTTTATAATTTGGGTTGCAGTGTGTCATTTCCAAGGAAAGTTTCATATAAAAAAATCGTTCCCAAAATTCAATTTATAGACACAAAATATGATACGAAATAAAATCAAGTTTTTATTGCCTTCAATTAATTAATTTCCACCATAAAGCTCCATATTTCATATGCAAAGTTTTATTTGGATGAAATTCATACTTTAAGTTCAAAGGGATACGTACGATTTTGCAGAAGGTCATTTTCTATGTTTATTTTTCTTACAGGATTTTCATAAATTCATCCAAAAATACTTCAAATCTTTATGTCCACAATTTTATCCTCGTAATTTGTAAAACTGAAACGCACAATATTTCGACCAAAAAACTATTGAAGCAGTGAACAAATTATTTTCATTAGTTAAAAATGCAAATAGTTAGTAAATCAGTCATTCATTTCATACTAATGCGTAATCGATAAGTGTTTTAAATAACTGAGAAGAAGAGAGAAAGAAACACGGTCGAACAGTAAGGAGTGGGTTTCAGAATTCCCCTCTGAAACTTCTTCTCCGCTTTGCTGCCTCGAGCTCGAAATTTATTCGATCGCTCGTCCTGTAAAATTTCACTTTTGCCTAGTAGGTCCCTTTTCTCGGATTGCGTCACATATGATGTAAAATCTCTAAGATCTACTGCGATTAGTTTCCCCAAAGCCTTTGATACAACCTAGTCACGCTACATGGCACCACATATCTATACAGTGACAATAAACCTAGACGAACTGAGTGAAAAAATCGTTTTTACATAAGGCACTATGTGGGGTTAGGACCTTCTGTTCGCTCGGTACGCCTCAGGCTAGGACCTAGACTCACTTTGATGAATTTTTTAAAAATGAAAAAAATGTTATAATTCTTTTGGTTTGCACCCTCGAAGCGGCGTTTGGTTGAGGAGACCAAAAATGTATAAAAGTGAATTTCAAAATATTTGTAGGATAGGCCCTTTTGTTCCCCGACCCTTCAATTACTTCCGCTTCACAGACCTCGGCGATTTATTCGACCTCATACATCCGTGAGAGTCCTTCGAGTACATGGTGTAGAGCACTTTTACGATGGACAATTTCAAACCAGTATTCTAACAGTTCTAAAGACCAACGCGCCAATCGATCGGTCAGATTATGCAAATTAGGTAGCCATTGTAAACTGGTGTGATTTGTGCTTCATGCAAGATCCGGAAAAAAATTAAGAAAAATGGAAAGTTCTTGCCCGATATGGCGCTAAGCGCTATAACTTACTGCTATAACGTTCAAAGCGGTACCCCGGTGAGATCAATATCAAATAAGGATAATCTTACCATGACATATACATCGCGCGCAGATCTAACCGACCCAAAGCTGAGCGCTCGAGATGTAGTCTGAAATTCAAAACCTGCTTTCGTGAGCGCAGATATGGTGACAACGTTCATTCGAAACAAAGCCAGGCTATTGTAAAGATACGTATCGTGCGCTTCTCAAAACAGCCAAACGCTAAACGCTCAAAATTTCAATTTAATAAAACGTCACTGCAATAACCTTAAAAACTGTGCCCCCTCTGAGATCAATATCAAATAAGGTTAATATTACAATGATATACATCGCGCGCTGGTCTAACCGACCGAACGCTAAGCGCTCGAGATATAGTCTGAAATTCAAAGCATGCTTCCGTGAGTGATAGTAATATACGAGAATTTTTTCATTTTTGTATGGCCCTAGATCCAGAATTTCATTGAACGCTACACACAGTTAGTACCTTGTCGCATTTTAAAAACGAGAATATAATCTTAGTCTGACTAAACCTTGTTCATTACGTAGCGAATCTAGTTGAAACTCTTCATCATCATCCCTCTGCAGTTAAACTTATTGATCGCCAATCGTGATGTCACGTAGTTCATCTCATGTAAGGCGAGGAAATTCTGGTACTTGTTGTTCATGCAGGGGATTTCAGTATTTATTTCTGTAGCGCATATTGTCAACTTCCACACGTGCCTGAAGGACATTAGCCCCACGAGCTGTCGCTAGGTATTTCCTTGCAGCTTGTACAGTAGCACCTTGCATCTCGAAAACAGGATGATATCTGTTAATCATGGCACCACCAATGCGGAAAAAATTCCTGAGATAACGTAGGTGATCAATCGAAATCCTTTTGACAAAGAACTTAAAAATGGATTTGAGTGGCTCTTTCTGGACTCAACAATTTAACTAGATTTCGTTACGAGCTGTGCTTGGTTCGCTCCTTCCGCTGACAATTGACTATGGCCAGCTTGGAGAAATGGCGGTATCTTGGATTCAATACCCAATCGTTCTGACAGCGGTTGGGCATCTCGGTATTTTCTGTCCTCTATGAAAATATCGCCAATGTCAAAAAATGCTCTCATGTCTTCTACATCCCTTTCAGATTCATTGATGAGCATTTGTGCGTCATTGTTCTGTGAATCCGAAAAATAAGGTCATGTCATATCAATTATATACCCGTCTGGATCTACAAAAAGAGTAGATTTCACCAAGTGACTTCCTTTATGCTTACAGAATGATTTTCGCAGTACATGAAAGTTACTGCTCTTCTGTGTGTATGGATGAGTGCTATCTATAATAGCAATCGCACTAGGAATTTCTGGTTACGGGTGGAAGAGTTCATTGGCGAAAGCTGTCACATGCCTTACCACATATTCCTCCCTGGTTATCGCTGTGAATCCAATCTTTCCAGGCACGAATCGCTGCATTAGACTCGCTTACCGTAGCAATGGCCATGCTTGTAGTTTTCCGGCTGGAATAGTGGAAAATTACTTTCAGAAATTCATCAAAAAGTCCCTGATGCATCTGGCAAAGAAAAGTCATCACATCCTTTTTCCAGACATATCTTACATCATGTTCATGTAACCGAGGAATTAGATCAAATTCTTCATCACTAAAGCTTTCTTCATCAGCGAAGTCTTGATGAGAATTCGCTTCATCACGAAGTTTCTGTAAAAACAAAAGCAGCTGCCGTGCAAGGATCCTATATCGTCTGCCGAAGTATCATTATCCATGTTAAGAACAATGGAAAAAGTATTCCACGGAAGGGAGGGGGGGAGCTCCTGAAAAATGTATGACGTATTTTTTGAATGACCCCTAGGTACATTAGCATTACCGTCAGCATTACAGAACATACACATTTGCCTACATGAGAGAGGCATCAGAGCATTTTTCGACACTGACGATATTTTTATGGAGGACAGAAGATACCGAGATGCCCAACCGCAGCTAGAACGATTGGGTATTGAATCCAAGATACCGCCATTTCTCCAAGCAGCTCAAAGTTAATTGTCAGCGGAAGAAGCGAGGCAAGCACGGCTTATAACGAAATCGAGATGGATTGTCGAATTTAGAAATGACCACTTAAAATCCATTTTTAAGATCTTTGACAAAGCGATTTCGATTCATGACTTACATAATGTCGGGGATTTCTTCCGTATTGGCTGTGCCATGATTTACGGATGTCATCCTGTTATCGAGATGTGAGGTGCTACGAATCAAAACTTTGCATAAGCGTGGCTCCAGATCCTCTGCCAATCACAGTGTTGCACCTACGTGGCTCAAAGTGCTCCGCCAATCAGAGCTTTCCAATTCATCCATGGTCGCCATCTAGCTGGAAGGAGGTACTGATATTTTCTTGCGGCAAAATAGAAGAAAAGTTGGTTAATAAAATAACCCTGTGTGTACGAGTTGATTTCCTATTCTAAGTGGCATTCTCCACTCAGAATGCTTATGTAGTATATTATTTAGGGTTAGGTTTTATTTGGGAGTGGTCAGTGATACATCGCCAGTGGTAGAATAAGAGCGACGATTGTGGACATCTACTTCTCCTTGTCTAGATTAGGGTGGGTTTCTATTCCTTCATGTGGAAGATAGATTTGTGTACCCGTATCTATGGGGCTGATAGAGGCCCCCATCTAATCTCCTTTCTGTGCGTGTTGATTGAGGCTAGGGGAGAACAGCCTCTCTCCCTCTCTTTATATCTTATGGTTGGACCACCCTGTGATTTTCCAACGTTGTGGTTGTTGGAATTTATGTTGAATTGTCGGTTTCGCTCTCGGCCAAAATCTCGCTGACACCAGGAAGGAATAAGAAGGAACAATGATGAATAAAGAGTTTTGTTTAGTGCCGAAAGTGCCCTCAGAAATCCTGACCCTCGGTCCGAACTTCTCAGTGAAGTGAGAGTATTAATTTTTTTCCAGTGCTAGTGTGGGAGATTATGTTGATACTTTCAACAAGTGACAGGTAAATTTTTATTCTATCACACGGGGGACAAGCACAATAAATGTATGGAGTCCCCTCCTAGCGGAGAATGAAATCGACCCTCTTCTTGATTCCTAACCCCCACTGAAGAATAATTCGACAGCATAGCTGCAAGTTCCTGGCTTTAAGTCTCAAGTTGAAGTGCGTCCTGACTCATCTTCTAAGATCATCTTCTGAAATATGCATGGTTTCTCTAATCTGAAGGATATTGAAAAAAAATTCGAGTGCTCTGATGTATTGTGCGCATATGAAACTTGGTTAGAATCACCATGTTTGCATACTTCAAGTTTCTCCAGGGATAAGTAGCTATTCCATTCGGCAGCTTGGAGAGATGCAACCAAAGGCAGAGCAAAATGTGATATTTTAGTAGCTTCGAATAGTCGTGTATATTTCGCACATTCAATTTACTCTTCTCGAGATATTATTATACTTAAGATTCGACGTGAATCGGCAGAGTTAATATTGGGGATTATTTACATCTCACCTCTTTCAAATGTTAATACTTTTTTGGAAAAGTTTGATATTGTATTGCCCTCAATACATGATATGTATTCGTAGCTTCCTGTTATCATTGAAGGTGATTTTAATTATAGAGTAGGTACGCTTAATGAGCTTGACGAAAGTATTTTTTCGAAGTCTTACAACTTTTCTGCTGTTAGGACATCGAATGACTGTTATAAATAATATGGGTAAGCTCTGTTTATGGGCAACAATGGGTTTTGTGTTCAAAATGGTAGATACCGAGAAAATTCATCTGCGAATTTCACATTTAAATGACGTTGAGATTCAAATGTAACTGATCTCGTATAGGCCTGGGTTGACGGGCTTGCATTGTTGAATCATTTTGAAGTGTTGCCAGTTTTGACAATGTCTGATTACCTGTTTGTCTTTCTAACTTTGAATTTTGTTTACCATGCCGAGTATTATAACCAGAGTCAAGGTAATGCGTCAGGAGATGTAAAGCTGACGTTTGCTAACAGTAAATCCTTAGATATTTTCACAAGCATGAGATGGAAAGATGAGATTACACGTATTTATGGTATTGGGCATGGCTCATAAATTGTCAGATGGAATGAGGATTAGATCCGCTAATAAGCCTTGGTTCGACAGGGATTGTCGCGTGGCGGGAAGTGGCATGGTCGCAGCGTTTCAATCTTTTGGTCTATTATTATCAATAAGAGGCGTCAGAAATTTGTCGCACCTAAAATTATCAATGCAGACACGTGGTACAACTTGTTTCGACATTCATTTTCTATTAAAATAATAAGTCACCCTCTTGAAATATGTAATTCTCATCCTTTTCTGGACAGCTCTATAACATATTGTAAGCTGAAGTCAAGTCTTAAAAAGTGTGAAGATGCTGATGCAGCGGGATCAGACCTAATTAACTATAGTTACTTTAAAGGACTGCCTGAGAACTGGTTACTCAATTTGGAACAACTATTGGACAAAATTATGGAGACTGAAAAATTGCCACATGCTTGGGGGTACCTGACTACAACTATGCTACTTGAAAAGGTTGATGCCAGCGTTGCCGATAACTATAGATATAACTTTATTCAATTGCATTGCAAAGAATTTCACGAAAATTTCAACTGATGGACTAAGTGCTTGGAGCGAACACCATAATCCAATTCCCGAATTTCATTCTGGTTTTAGAAAGGGTCGGGGCTACCTGGATAACCTTTTTACCCTGCAGTCGGTACACGAGATACACTTAAAACACCCAAGAAGTGCAATCTCCGCTGCATTTGTAGATTTTAAAAGTGCGTAGAAATTTTTACGGAAATGCGTATCCTTGTATAAGAAAAAATGCTGGTACAACCGAATTTGTTAAGGTATCGCAGGGTGTTCTAAAGAAAGATGTACCAAGTCCTCTCTTATTTTCTTCATACACTAGTGATTTTGAAACTTTTTTTAGTGAATCAAGATTGTAGAGGTCTCTCCGTAATTAGTGTGCTACAAATTTTATTGTTAGCACACGATAAAATTTGTCAGTCCAGCAAATGCGGCAGTGGGTGCTCTACTCAAAATCAACAGTTTCAAAATAGACTCTTGGTCAGCCTACATTACATTGCTTCAGAGATTGGTTTATAGTTCACAGAGTTTCTTTAAAAGAATGCTTCGTTCACCAACAAATACTTCGAACTATGCGCTGCGATTGGAAGTGGGTAAACCGTCATTTTCCTGTGTTGTTCTCGCTAGGACACTGTCTTGGATTGGAAAAATTTCTTGTATGGACATTATTTTGAGGCATGTAACATGCTGGACTCATGGAGCGAGGCTTCTCTGGAAGGTCTGGATTCTGGTGCAACCATGGCTTTGAGTGGTTACATGAGAGCTTCTCTTAGAAGGGTTCTGGAGGCTAGGGCTCACTCTCTGAGTCTGCTGGTCTGGCCTTACCTTTCCTTACATCAGGGTACTCAGCCCTCGCTCGCATTTAGAATGGACTTGAATTTCAAAAGTGGTTTAGCTCAGCTACATAAGGCTCGCGAATAGTCACTCAGAACATATTTTTCTGATTGGTGAACGGTATAAAATTTTTAGTTCAGAACTATGTCTATTTTATTATGTCGATAGTGGTGATCTTAACCATATTCTTAACAATTGCCCCCGATTCACAGAAATTAGAGCAAAATACTTTACTGAATCAAAGACGTATGCTCACCAGGTAATATTTTGGAAAAGTATTTTATCTTCACCTGCCACACCGAGCTGTAAAAAATGTATCACAATAATTTTAGAAATGTTGGAAGTACCTCCATAGTATTAGAAAATTATCTGTGAACTCATTGTAATTATTTCTTAATGATGTATATGTAATGGACTGTATGGTCTTAATAAGTTGTATGTGACGATTTGACCGACGATTTTAATTCGAGGTCTACAATTTGCCTGAATACGAACATACAACTCCATATAGATTCAAGGCTGGTCTATCCAATAGAGCTAAGAGAAGGCACTTCTTTATGGGTAATTTGCTCTACACCCGTTTTCAGAACAGAGTTCCTGAATATCTATTTAACCTGTTTCAATTTGTAGGCAGAGACCTTCCAGCATAGACAGAGTTTCCTAAAAGACCTATGGTTTTTAGGATTCCTTTTCACAGAACGTGTCAGCTTCAAAGATCATTTATAGTGAGAGGTGCCCGGTTATGAACCAAAGTACCATACGATATTAGAAATGCACCTTCCCTGTATCATTTCAAGAATATCTTTTTCAAATATTTGTATAATATTCCTTACAAGGGGACCTTTAGGTCTGCTTTTTTTTTTGTTTGAATTGATACTCTCCTCAATTAAAGGTATGTATCAGATGTTTTCTGAGAAAAATCAAGAAGACGCAATTTTGACCCATTTTCGAGAAAAATGCATTGCGAAAATTGCGAACGGATGGTCATCAAGCCGGTGTAAAAGTATTTCGAATTGTCGGTAGATCCCTTGTAGAGCGCTCAGCTGATAGCCGGAAGGTTGCGCGTTCGGTTCTCGCTATACATACTTTTTTTTTAATCATTAAAATGCTTGTTCATTCTATGTTTGAATAACATTCGATAAAATTATAACATTTAATGATTATTTATTCCTTATTTTCAATCAAAAAACTCTATTAATAGTATTTTTATTACCTCTCGTTTGGACAATTGCGCATTTTATTAAACTGAAAATAAAAAAAAATTTAATAAAATGCACAATTGTCCAAACCTCTGGTACGTACCAGAGCAAGTTTGAGCGCGCCTAAGGCGAGCGACTGTTGGATCTCGCGCTTCGCGCTCGATCATGTATTTATCTCGCGCTTCGCGCTCGATTATGTATTCACCTCGCACTACGCGCTCGGACGTATTCACGTCGCGCTTTACACTCGGTTTCTCTAGATTTTTGAACTTCGTGTTCGACTTTGATGGAAAGAAAAAGTTTTTTTGCAAATATTATAAAATTATCAAAACCTCTACATGTGAAGTGATTGCTAAATTTGTTTTTATTTTAGAATGAAATAGAACTTTATTTACTCAAGATTCTATCGACCGTAAGAAACACATTCTCATCCAGACACTCGCGATTCGCGCTCGATATGTAATTTGGAAATCATTTAAACCTTGCGTTCCATGCTCGGTTCTGTGCACCGTATGATAGAAATGAAAAAGTCGCGTATAAAACAAAAACTACGCATCCTATCAGAACATGATTTATCAAAAATTTGTACCTCTTCTTTGGATGAACAAATTTTGTCTCTGTCATTTTTCTCGTAGCTTGTGTTATTCGTCTAGAAATTTCATTTTACTATTTCCAGTGCTGTCTTTTACGAATAAAACAAAAACTACGCATCATATCAAAAAGTGAATAATAACAAATTTGGAATTATTTTTTGGGTGCATAATTTTCTTTCATTCATCTTTGGTCGTATCTTGCATAGTTTGACAGCAAAATGAAATTATTGATTTTTCATTATTTTTTTGTGTGATCAAAATTTTGATTTTTGATTCTTCAAAAAATTCAAAATGTTGTTACGAAAATGTTGTGAAGTGTTTAAAAAGAAACATTTTCCTCCCCCTGACTTTTTTTCATATCTTGCGTTTTTCGGCATAAAATGCTCATTTACGTTTGTTTTTTGTAATTTTGAGAATGCTATAGCTCCGGTAATTTTTTTCTTATCCGAAAAAGTCATGAGGGTAAATTGTTTGAGTTTTGGAGTTCTATGAATAGCCGTACATAGATTTTTTTAATTTTGAAACAAAATGGTCTCAAAAATTATCAAAATGCTCTAACTTTTTGAATTTTGATCAAAATTAGCTAGTTGACAAACTTTTTCTTTCTTTTTAGGCCCTGAAAAATTGTGCCAAAGCACACCCCAATCTGATTATTTTTTCGAAAGTTATCGTGCCTACAGACAGACAGACTACAGACTACAGACAGACAGACACCTTGATAAAAACCTTTTTTTCTAGCTCAGGGGGTCGCAAAACGTGGAGATTTGATTAAAACTGACCAAGTCAAATTTCATACAAAACCAATACCTTCTCATTAGAATGTGAATGTAAAAAAGCGGACCTAAAGGTCCCCTTGTTAGCCAGCTCTTGAAACTAACTTACTTTCTCACTTGTAAACTCTCATATTTAGTTTTCGAACATTTCATCATTTAATTTTCTTCTGTTTTAATTGACCTGTGTACATTTTTATTTCTCATACCATAGTTTTCCTTCTTTATTTCTACCTTGACATGCATAAGAGCTACTGATTGATCAATCAATGTTAATTACTATGCATTAATCTCATACTCAACTCGATACAGATTTTGAATTTGACAAATTTTGTAGAATTTTAGGTTAATGATATTTTTAAGATAACCCCTTATAAAAATTCGTAATAAAAGTGTTCCACTTCAAAACTCATAACTAGATAATCCTAAAAGCACCATACGAAAATATTGTATTCATATTTACGCGCGAGACTATTCGCTTCCCGCGCGAACTTTGAGCGGAGGAGTGGGGATGAATGAGAACGAATTTCCCGTCGTATAGGGGAGCGTCTACTGGTCGTATAATGGAGCGGGCGTATAAGGGAATGTCGTATAAGGGAGCGCGGAGTGTATTCATTTTAATTAGTTTATAGATTAAATTATAAGATTAATCAAGTATACTGCCGATCAGTGCTTGCACACATTTGTAATGACCTTGTATTATCTGGTGCCTTAGAGGACTATTTAGCCGCAGGAACTTTTTGTGAGTAAATACAAAATAAATGAATAAATACAAAGACATCGTGGACTCCGAGATTTCTTAGTTTTTTGGAATCAGATTCGTGAATGCGTTCCAAATTTTTCTGTAGTATCAGCACCACTCACTGAGCTGCTGCGGAAAAGTACTCGTTCGCGTTGGACTCCTGAGGCTGCTCCTGCGTTTAAGAGAATTAAGATCCTTTTTTCACAGTCATAAAGTAAGCGATGAGCTGCCTCCTTACAAATATCACACTTATGACAGTGAGGGTTGTCCCTAATGCTTATCATATATTGTTCAAGTGCTTTCTCAGTCGGAGTGTCCAGTGAGCATCTCTACTACGACATAAATCTGTCCTTTACCATGTTCAAGAGTTCACTAGTCCTCTTAGTACATGTATCCGATATGAAATTCTTAGAATGCACCATTTTCTTGGTTTTCCTTTTTTGGAGCCATTCATCAATGGTTCCTTTCACCGATGCCCACGAGATACCACAGTAGGGTTCCGGGTCAATCAGGAGCTGTAAAGCTTCCGCCTTAGTCAGTGCATCTACATTCTCTTTACCTTCAATATTATTATGGCCAAGAACTCAGGTCAGACTGATCCAGTTTTTATGGACAAACTTAAGAAGATCTTGGAGGCAAAAACAGACTATTCTGGAAGTGAACTTTTCAAATTTAAGAGCCTTAAATTCTTCTTAAATGGCAGAACAAGTGTGAATGTGCTGGCCTTCATGAGCACGCTTACGAATTTTCTACAGGGAAGCTTTAATAGCTATTATGTTGGCCTGAAACACGCTAGTGAATGTGCCCGCCCAGTGCTGATGTCGCATCAGCACTGGTCTTCGTCTCGTAGACTCCAGCCCCCATTCCCAAGGAGTTTTCAGATCTATCACCTCAACATCACTGAATTTGCTCCCTAATAGAAGTCTATAGACTTTCCCTGCCGCAATTTTGGCTACAAAAAAGTGTAATGACGGGATCTTCAAAATGACTTTAAGAGTTGGTGTTGTTTTTCTAAGGACCAGTGACCGTCAAGCAGAGAAAAGTTTGGAGGCTTTCCTGTTGCTTTATAGTAAGTAATCCTGGGTTTCAAGCCTGAGGTTTTCCCTATTGCACATCTGCGGGCCGAAAAAGCCATCTTAGCTTCCTTTACATTGTGTCAACATGGAGCTTCTAGGTTGATTTAGGGTCAAACATTACTTCTAAATCCTTTGCTTTTTTTGAAATTCTACTTTCCTACCGTAGCATAAAACATTTGCAAGGTCAGAAATCTTCCTCTTTCTTCTGATAAAATGCATGGGTTCCATTTTGTCCATGTTCGTGAACGAAAAACGGTCCCTGCACCATTGCTCTGATATGTCAAGCACTGATTGTATGAGTTCCACTAGGGTGTCCTCATGCCTTCCTTTTACCATGATGGCTAGGTCATCTGCATAGCCTTAAGTAAAACACGAATGTGGTCCTCAATGACAAGCCTCATAGTAAGTATCCTCACGCGGTCTTGGAATAAAGATTGCTCTCACCTCCCTTCATGCTGCTAGGGTGTATTCCATTTTTGAGGATGCCCAAAAGATGCCGCACACTGGACTCACCAGCGTCTGAAAACCTTCTTGAATCAATGCAGAGAATAATTTACTGTCTCCTGCATCTCTAAATGGCTTGAATAGTGCAACTACCCATCCAATTTTTGAATAAGTGACCCTCATCAAATTAACCCTCATTAGGTGATCTAGGCTTCCATTAGTTCCGTCCTTGTGAACCCATCTCGATTTTTTTATCCACAAACAGAAGCAGCAACTTCTGTTACTGCTTTGACGCGCCGTTCTTCACTTTGAGTGTAACATGGGAAGCGGAGAGCTTCATTCACAAGGGGATGCCTTCGATCATTAACGCAAGAACAAAGATCATCATCAGCAATATGAGCAAGAGATGGTGGAGCTGTGAATGATTTGAAGTTTCGTTTCTTCGAATCTACCATGTAGCAATCTTTTGGTGCGTTAAAGTTTAATTTTTTTTTCGAAAAGTTCGAAATGGTAGTTGACTGATCTTTTTTTTTCGGGGTCTTTCTCTTCTTGTAGACACCTTTTTGTTATCCTGCTGTTGGTTTGGTTCTTTAGTTACAAGCTGTTTCTATTTCTCATCGTTTCTTGCTTTCAGTATAATTTAAAATCCCTTTTCTCTCACGGATAGTCGTAGATCACAACTACCAGCTGTTAACAAACGTGCATGATTCAGTGTGCCAGGATTATGAGCTGCAAGACCAGGTGTATAGTATCCACAAGCAATTGCATGGCACACTGAATCATGCGCGCTGGTTAACAACTGGTATTCGTGATCCACGACTGTAAATTTCCGCAGAAAATCCATAAGAAAACCTGGTATTTTTGGTGACTTTCATTCTCAGAGTTTACGCACCGTTCAGGTTTTTAATCAAAAGTAAACCGACAAAACAGTTTGCTGCAAAACACGTTTGGGAAATGAACTCCGTTGAAAAGACCTTCCGGATCTCTCAAGAATGCTGGTTTACGGAGCCATTAAAAGAAATAGTTTCTGCGCACACCCTGAAACGATTTTACTGACTGTGATTTGTGATGATACTCTATCCGTGAGAGAAAAGGGATTGCAAATTATACTGAATGCAAGAGACGATGAGAAAAAGAAACAACTTTTAATCAAGACAGGAAATGCCGAAGATGAGAACGAAAGCACATTCCAAATTGTCCAAAAAGAAACTGAGGTAAAGAGTAGCATATAGCATTAAGCCCTGAAATGTGGGTGGTTGGGAATGGCTGCAGTGGGACTCAATATGCAACCAGGTCCTCATCGTGAGTCCTGGGTTGTTCTCTATATAATTTGAACAAGCAGAGAGTTACATCGCAGCATACAAACTGACAGGAAATAAAGATTTACCTGTTTGAGGTTGTAGAATTTACTTTAATATTGCATTTTCCACTCTTTAAATCGTTATTCTGATTTTTCGTGAAAACGACTGATCGTACGCAAAAATAAGTGAAATGAAAAAGATGTATTTCGCCGAGATCTAAAAACTTTTCCTCTAACATTCTGCAATAAAATCAATACTTTCAGAGAGAAATGAGAAAAACCGATTTTTTGTACATTTTTTCGCGTGGGACAGGCCTTTACATTTTCGCAATTAAAAAAATTTTTTTTTTGGGAATTGTGATATGAAAATACGGCTTTTCCCGTTGGTCTCAAAATAAAATTAAAATTTTTTGTTTTTTCGACCCACCCTAATATGCATGCACTAGTAAAGTTAATATGCAATTCAAGCGCCGTATTTTTGCAACACCGTAACATACCGTCTTGAAATCGTATGAACTATTCAAAATTCAAACAAAGCCTAAAACTTATTACTCTAGTATTCAAGTTCGTTGTGTATAATTCCGTTCTGAAACTTTGGGAATAAACTCTTGACATACTAAGGCATTAATTTATGCAATAAAGAATCAATATTTTAAAATGATGATATCGACGCCTCCATTCCATACCGCTCCACGTTGCATTTGGCTTCTGCCTTACTTCAGGTGATATGCTTATACACAGGACTTGATGTGTTACATGGATCAGACGCGACGTGGAGCGGAATGGAATGGTGGCGTCGATGTGGGCTTCCCCCTTCATTGCGTTTGAAGCACTTGAAGCATTCCTTGGCCCGTGAACTAAGCTCATAGTTATGACTTATGATGGTCAGTTCGATCTTCTCACATGGCCTAATAAAAGGAGTGTAAGAGCAAAAGAGAGATGAGTTTTAACTTGTTATTTGTAAAACGTAGTTTTGCTCAATTGTATATGATAAATCATTATGCTCAGTTTGCATAATAATTGCTATACTTTTATTGTAGTATATTTGTTAATAATTAAATAATTATATTTATTTTAATGAATTAAACTGACATTTATTACTCCCATATACCCTCCTACTGTCTCTACTCCATATTTAATTTATATCTCCATCTTTTAATTCAATTTTTAAATAAATAAATGTCTAAATGTACATAGGATCTATTACTATATATTTTTGGGCACTTTTCTATTAAAAGTTTTTAAAACTGAGGGAGACATGGCCGCTGCCGCAAAACGCGTTTGCTTATTTTTATTTGCGGTGAGCATGATAGGTCCGGAGCGTGTTATGCGGCAGAAGCCATGTCCCCTCAGTTTTTAAATCTTTTCGATAAAAAAGTACCCAAAAATATATAGTAATAGATCCTATGTAGTCTATTTTAATAAAATTTTATCCACATTGACAAAAAAAATTTAAAAACCCCTCAAAATAACTGTATAAACCCCCTTAAAAATTGGAAAAATATTTTTTATATTGTCATTTCTAAACATTTAGTTTATTTGTTTCAACCGTTAAAGACGTAATCTTGATATTTTACCATTTTACTCTACTTGAAATTTAAAAACCGACATTTCCAGCGTATGCAAGGTCTATTTTTTAATCCTAGATATTTTTTCAATTCAAGAAACAGTTAATCCCTGCTTAGTTCAAGCTGAAAGATTTTAAATTATCCACAAACGTCGAAAATATTACACAAACGGCGAAAAATACTAAATCTCCCATGATTCTAATCAGCTCTAATTCAAATGTAGGGCGTCGCGCTATTGGCGCCAGTATTTCATTTTCTACCGTCCTTCACAAAACTAACACAGCGTATTTGTAAGACGAGTCACCCCCCTGCACTGTTAGAAATGTTTGCAATTTTAATATACGCGGGCATATTAAAGTTCCTATATGTTTACTAAATTCATTACACTTTGTAATTTTAGTATACTTACGCATACTAAATTTATTTCATGAGGTGATATGTATACTAAATTTATTAAGTGTAGAGTAAGTTTCTCTCACGTATATGGATTCAATAGTTTCTGTATACTAAAATTCATATACGTGTTTACTATATTCAGCTGCGCAAGCGCGTTTCGATTTACGCGATTCGGGCTATGTGGCCGGTGGCAGGCTCGTATACCGCTGCATTTGTTTGAGTTCTTCGTGATGCTAAAAGGTTCGGCTTCTTTCTGCGACGATCTGCGAAGTCTTCTCTTTAAAAGGTATATTCAATTTATTAACTTAAATGTAACTCAACGATATGATTATTTAAAAATTAAAACTTTGTTCTTTAATTTCATTTTTCATCTGCTCATGTTTACAGCTGATGAAAACGGAACCCGCGCGAAACGGAACGCGTATACTGAATTTAGTATATGCGTATAACAAATTTCGTATACATGTATACTGGATTTAGTATACGCGTATACTAAATTTCATGTACGTGCATACCAAAATCAGTATATGCATATACTAAATTTACTGTACGCTGGTATACTAAATTTAATTTCATGTTGTGCATTCTTACGTCCATTACATGTATACTAAATCTAGTACAGATTTTTCTAACAGTGTGGTTTAAAGCCAGTGATTGTAAGCTCAAGAGCAGAATTGTCTTCCAACTTCTATTTACTTTCTGATTCTTCTTTAATCCCTAGTCTCTTTTGTTCCTCTTGCAGGAAAGAAGTCTCTTTTCTCTATTATTTATTCCTACTTTCTATCGTTCCTATCAACTACCTCTCTCAATTAACTTGTTCAATTTTCAGGATGACATAGGAGCTTATCAATCTAGGAGTAATGAGAGTGCCAGAAATTTTGGAAGGAACGTATCATCGGGAAGAAATTTGGGTAACTATAGAAGCAATAATTCCAGTTTACAGTCATTTCCAGTGGATTCAGGTACAGGTACACTTTTTGCAAAAGATGAACTGTTATAACAGTAGTGAGAATGGATGAGATGATGAGAATCTTTTTCAGTATTGATGTCTGGGAATGTTTTAAAAAGGAAAAGGAGACAAAGGTCACGACAAGATCCAGACTACAGAGTTTTATCACCAAATAAAATATGGAGAAATTCCTCCAAAATAATGCATGCGACGTTCCAATCTAATTTATCTAAAAAACATAATTTTTTTATTTTCAATATAGGTTAACTTAAAAATAATAACATGAAATTACCTAAATGCTCACCATTATGAGTATCACAATGGAGGTTGAGAATGTTGAAGATCTAATAAAAATAGGAATCATGTTGAGAGTGCTCGTATATGAGATTTCAAAACTTGATTTTTTGGAGTATGCATTAGTTAGAAAATTCTTGTTGATACATAGAAAACGTTTTCGCTTGATTCTTATTTTTATAGGTCAGAATTTTTCAAAGTGAATTACGAGGAATTGGAATACTAAGGTAAAAGTACATAGTTAATGGCCATGATGCGAATTTTGTAATAACTTAGCTCATTGAATGATATTATTTCTAAGTTTACTCATACTAAAACTAATAAGATTATTTTTGTAGATCAATGAGTGTTATGAGGACACCTCTACAGCTTTCGTAACGTCGCATATCATATGAATCCAAGCGAAACTTGGAGCTGAACTCCAAAATACTCGCATATCTCGCATAATTCGCATATCATGTTTTGAAGGAAATTGTGGATTTATTATCAAGCAATGAATCTTTGTGGTCCGGAAGTTCTCGTGGCCTTTATTTTCTTTCCTTCTACAAAGTGTTCGTGTAATCAACATTAACTTTGCAGAGTGAGACGATAAAGAGGATGTTGAGAAGCCGATGTTGAAGTACTGTTGTATGTTATAAAATATTGTTTAAATATTCAATTCGCAAAAGTGCATGATATTTATAAAACTGTATAAATAATAGTAATTAAACTGCATTGGGTCCAGCCGACAATTAACAACTAAAAATACACATCCATATTAACGTAAAACTACATGTGGAAATTCACGTCGAAATATAGGTTAATTTAGACAATAATATGAACTTCCACGCAAAATACGGGTTGTACTTTATAAACCGAAAATCTAGACGATTCTAGGTATTGTAAGTGCTATTTTAATTAGACAGTTAAAGGAGCTAATATTTATGAGGCGCACGCTGCCACCATACAGCAAAACAAAGATTGAAGAGAAAATATCAAAAAGTTGAAATATACAAAATTAATTCTAGAAGTCAAAGAAAATTGAAAATAAAAAATAAAATGAAATTTTATTTCAAATCAAACGTCAACTTTAGAATAATATTCCAAATCAACGTAAATTGCAATATTACTCATTTCTAAATGAGTCGAGAACATGAAGTTCCAGTATATGTGGCACTTCTCATTTTCGACAAGTGACTCTATTACCCTAGGATCGTTTAGCGGAGCAGTATGTGGGATAATGCCGTAAGAGTGACAGAAATGGATATGAAGCACTCTTAGTGCAGCATTGTGCCTTTGGAAGTAGGTCTTTCCTGCATGAGTTGGAGAACTAGATAGTATGTGCCCTAGGTACTCGGGCAGGACATGCTCTGCAGCTATCATCGAAAATGTCTTGGCTCAAAATTTGGCGGCAGTATGCCAGAGTGGGAATGACACCGTCTTGGCATGCCAAAATGAAACCCTCCGTGCCCGACTTCAATCCAGGTGATTTAAGGAAAGCAAACGTTAGCCCATACGACATCGACTGATCCTTCACATTTTTATGGAAGATGCCGTGCATCCTGTTGTCGAGCAGCTGTTCTAGGAAGTTTTTCACCTGTGATTCCTCAATCTGGGCCTTCAGGAGGAAGTACTCAAGATTGATAAGATTTGATACATTTTGCTCCACCCTGATATTGAAGACGAGGCCAAATGTTTGCCTTTTCCGCTGCTTTCTACAGAAACGCTTCTTTGCCAACTCACTCGTGTTTCCTGAACACTTTAAGAAGAGGGTCTTATCGATTTGGGAATATGCGTGCTGTACCCAGAATAATTCTGTTGTGAAGATATACAAGATTCAGTATTCCGCGAACACCTTGACGGCGTGAGATGTAAAGTCCTGGAACAAAAGACTTAGGGTGCATGCTTCTGTTAATAGCCGTAACTTTGCGGGACCCAATATCGAAGGATCTGAGCTCGTTCTTTGTCCATGGAAACACTCCAAATGAATAGAGTTCTACTTGGACGGCAAGCATGTTCGTCGCAGATACTTCGTTCCTCGCCGATAGTTTCAAAGACCATAATTGTCGGATGATACGTTTGTATCTGCATCGGAGAGTATCCTGTATAGATGTCACGTCCTGAATGCAGCTCTGATGCACGTCCAGGTATGTACAGGATTCTCCAGCGCCGAGGTGTCGTATAGGGCTTCTGTCGACGAGCTCAGGGTTGTCAGGGATGCCATTAAGTTTTCCTTCCTTTAAACAAACCTTGTCGCATTTCTTTAACCTGAACTCCATTCTCATTTCTTGAGTGCACTCTATGACATTCTCTAGAGCCAGATGTAGTTTCTCTTTATTTTTAGCATAGATCTTAAGATCATCCATGTAAAATACATGAGTGATCTTTTGCTTTCGATTTCCAGGTTTGCCGCAGAGGCACCCTTGGGAATGGCGAAGTGCGAGAGATAGTGGCAATAATGTAAGGGAAAAGAGGAGAGGGCTTATGATGTCGCCCTGAAACACACCGCTCTGAAAGGTGACACTGTCAATGATCACACGATGTTTTCCAGATGAGATAGTGAATCTGGTTTTCCCAATCGATATAAATCTCTCTATGCAACTCACGATGTGTGGATGAACGTCCAAGTTTCCCAACAGACAGGTGATAAGTCTATCGGATGTTGAATCGAAAGCTTTCCGGTAATCAATACAAGCCATCGATAGGTAGAGCTGATAGAATGCTGCATCGTTACAGAGACATATATCGATGAGCAGGTTCTCCTGATATCCTGCTACGCCTTTCTTTGAGCCACGTTGTTTGTACATCTCGCGCCACACAGTTCCATTCTCCGAACAATCCTATCATTAGGACAGCTGTGAAGAACTTGTACAGTGTCTTTAGACAAGTTATTTGCCTGTAATTCTTAGGGTCAGCTGAATTTCCCGTCTTCGACAGGAGCACTGTGCGCCCTTCCACCAATCACTCCGGAATAGGCTCTTCCGACTTTGGATATGAGGTGAAAATGCGGGCCAGATGCTGGTGGGTTGAAGGAAATTATTTCTATCAGAAGGTCTTGATACCATCTGATCCTGGAGCAGAATAGCTCTTCATGACTCCTAATAAGTTTTTCACCTTCTCCGTAGTAATATTTGGGCATTTCTCCTCAGGTGTTATGAGGGCACTGCATTTCGTTCATAATCGGTATGTGACCTCTTCTAAATATCTTTTGACTAAAAAAAAACATTCGCCTTCCCATCCCCCTCTCCTGTAAGGGTGGAGGGGTGAAGGAAATACCGTAAAACATGATGGGAGGGGAAGGGGGAGGTGAGCCTCAGCGAGGGTTTGCTAATTGCTAAGCTGGGTGGGCGGCAGCCGGTTCTAGGAATTCGCCTTACCGCTGCGCACAACGTGCCAGCCAGACAAGTCGGAAGTGTCGAAAGCGAGCGAGGCTGTTTTCTCGAGGAGTGACGGTGACAAGTCGCATTTTACTGTTGATTAGAGACGGAGTTTCATTGACAATTACGTCGATGACGATTGGTCTGGAAATTCATTGTTCTTTATTTGGACTGCCTAAAAGTCTGAACAAACTGATTCTTCCTTCACATGCTGATGTTTTGCTACACTGCCAGCATGTTAGATATTCTTTAGACCTGGCTTCGACCAGTCAAAAACAGGATGTCATCTTCTCTGCAGTAGCTAATATTGTTGCTGATGATATAGAGTCCATTTACACGTAGGCATTTTTTTAAGGGTCTCTCGCACGAGAATCATACAACTCATCAAAACTCTTCACGACAAGTATTACTGTATCCCTAAAAAGTGAAACAATAGATAAATGTACCTATGATCAGTTGGTTGGAATTGAGTGTTCTTGCCCTGTCGACAGAAAAGTTCCTGTGATAGAGAGAAAATTTCTTTACGAAGCCAGGGCTAAGGAATATCTAACATGCTGGCAGTGTAGCAGAACACCAGCATGTGAAGGAAGAATCTGTTTGTTCAGACTTAAAAGCGGCCCGAATGAAGGACAATACAATTTTTGACCGACTCCAGAAAACAGCCTCGCTCGCTTTCCGAATGTCTCGACTTGTTTGGCTGGCACGTTGCATGCAGCGGTAAGGCGAATTCCCAGAACCGGCTGCCGCCCACCCAGCTTGCCAATTGGCCAACCCTCGATGAGGCTCGCCTCCGCCCTCCCCTCCCATCATATTGCGGCTGATGTACATTTATGTGAGACTGTTCTAAATATGAAATATTTCAATGCTTTAAACGCCATAGCCGACCGCACCAGCACACTTCACACGAGAAAAACGACGGCCGTAAACTGGCTCTTTTTACGATATTTGCCCCACACCCTTCAACAAAGCCGTAAAAATTCACTTATATGCATAAAGAACATTTCCGCTGATGGACCAGATGGTATCAAGAACTTCCGGTGGAAGAAGTTTACTTCTACACATCAATATTTGGACCGCATATTCGCCTCATATTTGAAGTCGACAACTCCCATTCCACTGTGGCTGGTGTAATGACTCACTATACTATGGTCGAAAGAAGGCAACTTGTGCAACCCAGAGAATTACAGGTCAATAACTTGTTTGAAATGCTGTCCTAAATATCAGGATTGTTCGAAGAATTGAGCCTGTGTGGCGAGAGATGTACGAAGTACGTGGCTCGAAAAAAGGTGTAGCAGGCTGATGAAAGAACCTGCTACTTAACCGTGTGACAACCAACAACGTCACCTTCCAGAGGGGCATCTGTTAGGGCGATACCATGAGCCCTTCGCTTCTTTGCATCACACTTCTGCCTCTATCTCTCGCACTACACGATTTTTTTGGATACCAATGTGGCGACACTCATCAGCACGAGCATAAGCTCGCTCATGTATTTTATATGGATGATCTGAAGATCTATACAAAGGAGTGATTGGGGTGGACTTTGAATTGGACAAGTATGCCAAAATTCATCTGAAGAAAGGAAAGTTGGCGTTCACAAAGATCCTGAGCTTGTGGATATAAGTGTTATTAGACATATCAACACTGAAGACACTTATACATGCCTAGGCGTGCCGTGAAGCCGCATTCAAAGAGTAACATCAGTAGAGGAGTCTCTCCGAAGCAGGTACAAGCATCTTCTCCGACATATTTGGTCCGCCAATTTGTCCACGTTGAACAAGGTATCTGCGACTAACATGCTTGCCGTCCCGGTTCAACTCTACTAGTTTGGGGTTGCTTAATGAACGAAGAACGACCTTACGGCCCTTCATATCACCACACGTGAAATCATGCATATGCATAAAACCTTGCATATCAATTAGTCAGTTCCGGGATTATAAATCTCACGCCGTCAAGGCGGACGCGGACTCCTGCATCTCCAGTGTTTTCATAACCGAATTGTTCTAAGTACAGTTTACAACGTTTCAAATGGCGGAGATCCTCTCAAGGAACACTTAAAGGAATGTTTCTTTACAAAGCTACTCCATAATAAAATGCACGGAAATTCTCCCTGAAATGTAGAAAAACCTTGCTTGTCGAAGAAGCAAACTTTTGCTTTCTTCAGATCATCAGGGACTAATTCAATTACACAGAATTTTATCTGGATATACGAGGACGATTTCATATCCACCTTATTATACCTGGACCGCATTTTATCTCAAGAAGTTCCAAGCGATAGGTGCAAAGTGTTTCATACACACGCTGAGTACCTAGAACACATACTATTGGGGTGTCCCACCCACCCGGTAGCGACGTATATCTACAGACATAATGCGGCCCTAAGATTACTTCATGACCATTTTTGTCGCTCTTACGGTGTTGGTCGCGACCCTACCCTGCCGAACGCTTCAATGGATATAGAGTCAATTGTCCGAATCAAGAAATGCCAAATTTTCTGGAACTACGATTTTCGAGCAGCAGTCTCCGTTGCGCACTCGAGGCCTGACATTGCTCTTCAAGGCTTCGAGAAACGAACTATATTCGTGATAGAATTCTCGGCTCCGTCCGAATAAAACATCACTGCAAAGGAGAAAGAAAAAGAGGAGAGGTATCAAGATCTTAAAAGAGAGCTGCACCGACAGTACCCAAAATATTTGGTGCGAGTAATTTCCTCGTTATAGGTGCTCTCGGAGGTGCGAAACTATCACTGGTTCGTAACCTTCAAGCCATACCTGCGTGCCAAAAATATTGCGAGACGTGGCCATACGTGTGTTTTACCGCGGTTCTACTCGGGGCTATTGCCATTTTTTAGATGGCAGTTGCTCTTAGTGGGACTCTGCGGTGGTTATTTAACTTTTTTTTTCAATTATATATATATAAAATAAAGTTAAACAACCACCGCAGGGTACCACTAAGAGCAACTGCCATCTAAAAAAAAAAAAAGATGTCAATAGCCCCCAGTGGAACCGCGGTAAAATACACCTATGGCCACGTCTCACATCCGTGAGATGGGTGGTCACAGGGCACGACGAAATCACAACGACAGGCCGGCGAAACCCTCGTGTGTCTTGAGGACACGAAGCGACCCAAGGATGACAGCTTTCTGCATCCATCTCGCAAGTGCCTTGGCATATTTTTGGCACGCGGGTATGGCTTTGAGGTTACGAACCAGTGATAGTTTAGCACCTCCGAGAGCACCTATCACAAGGACAATTACTCGTACCGAATATTTTGGGTACAGTCGTTGCAGCTCTCTTTTAAGGTCTTGATACCTCTCCTCTTTTTCTTTCTCCTTTGCAGTGATATTGTATTCGGACGGAGCCGAGAATTCGATCACGAATATAGTTCGTTTCTCGAAGTCTTGGAGAACAATGTCAGGCCTCGAGTGCGCAACGGAGACTGCTGCCCGAAAATCATAGTTCCAGAAAATCTGGCACTTCTCGTTTCGGACAATTGACTCTATATCCTTTGGAGCGTTCGGCAGGGCAGGGTCGCGACCAACACCATAAGAGCGACAAAGGTGGTAATAAAGTACTCTTAGGGCCGCGTTATGTCTATAGATATACGTTGTTCCTGCGTGGGTTGGACACCCCGATAGTATGTGTTCTAGGTACTCAGCGTGTGCATGACACGCTCTGCACCTATCACTGGGAACTTCTTGACATAAAATGCGGTGACGGTATGCTAAGGTGGAGATGACACCGTCCTGGCATGCGAAAATAAAGCCCTCTGTACCTGAATTGAGCCCTGATGATTTGAGGAAAGCAAAAGTTTGCTCCTTCGACAAGGACTGTTTTTCTACATTTCTGTGAAAGTTTCCGTGCATATGCTTGTCGAGTAGCTCTTGGTGAAATTTTCCAACCTCTGCTTTCTTCACTTCGGCTTTTAGACGTGAAGCATCTAGATGGAGTAATGCACTTTCCTCACTTCTGATATTAAAATTCAGGCCAAGGGTCTCGGCAGCTTGCTCCGCGGCTTTGTAAAGGAACGCCCCTTCGCCAATCATCTCGTGGTTTCTGACCATCTTTAGGAGAGGATCTCTGCCATTTGCAACGATGTAAGCTGTACTCAAAATAATTCGGTTATGAAGACACTGGAGATTCAGAAGTCCGCGTCCGCCTTGACGGCGTGAAATGTATAATCGCGGAACTGACGAATTGATATGCAAGCTTTTACGCATATGCATGATCTTACGCGTGGTGACATCAAGGGCCTTAAGCTCGTTCTTCGTCCATTGAACCACCCCAAACGAGTAGAGTAGGACCGGGACGGCAAGCATGTTAGTCGCAGATACCTTGTTCAACGCCGACAGATTGGAAGACCAAATCTGTCGAAGAAGATGCTTGTATCTGCTTCGGAGAGACTCCTTTACTGATGTTACGTCCTGAATGCGGCTTTGAGGCACGCCCAGGTATGTATAGGTCTCTCCAGTGTTAAGATGTCTAATAACACTTATATCGACAAGTTCAGGGTCCTTGGGAACGCCAGTAATCTTTCCTTTCTTCAAATGAATTTTGGCACACTTTTCCAAACCAAAGTCCATCCCAATCTCTCCTGTGTAGTTCTTGACGATATTTATAGCAGTTTGAAGTTTGCTTTTACCAGCGGCATAGATCTTCAGGTCATCCATATAAAATACATGAGTGACCTTATGCTCACGCTGATTAGTGTCGCCACAGAGGTATCCAGGAGAATTTCGTAGTGCGAGAGATAGAGGCAGAAGTGTGATGCAAAAAAGTAAAGGGCTCATACTATCCCCTTGAAAGACGCCCCTCTGGAAGGTGACCTTGTTCGTCGTCACTCGATGATTCCTAGATGAGATTGTAAATCTAGTTTTCCAAAGAGGCATCAATCTCTCTATGCATCTCACTATGTGTGGATGTACCTTCAAGCTTTCCAACAGAGAGATGATAAGTCTATGAGAGGTTGAATCGAAAGCTTTCCGGTAGTCAATCCAGGCCATTGAAAGGACGCGCTGATGGACTGTAGCGTCTTTACAAACACACCTGTCAATCAGCAGGTTCTCTCGACAGCCTGCTACACCTTTTTTCGAGCCTCGTTGTTCGTACATCTCTCGCCACACAGGCTCAATTCGTCGAACAATCCTGTTGTTTAGGACAGCTGTAAAGATCTTATACAGTGTGTTCAAACAAGTTATTGGCCTGTAATTCTCCGGTTTGGACAAGTTGCCTTTTTTCGGTAGGAGTATAGTACGTCCTAACACCAGCCACTGCGGAATGGGCGTCTCCGACTTTAAATATGAGGTGAATATGCGGGCCAAATGTTGGTGGATAGAAGTAAACTTCTTCCACCAAAAGTTCTTGATACAATCTGGTCCAGCACCGGAAAAGTTCTTCGTGCCTCTAAGTGCTTTTTTCACCTCTTCGGCAGTGACTGATGGGCACTCCTCATCAGATTTTATGAGGTTGTCGCAAAACTCCTTGAAGCGGATGATATTGTCAGTATCTTCTTTCAACTCTAGTGTTTTCGGGATCTTGTACACCTCTCTCCAAAAAGTCTCTACCTCCTTGGGCTTGGGTGGATTTTTTACAAAAACAGGGGGATCACTGAAGAGGCGTGATGGGTCAGCAAGAAACTGTTGATTCTCCCTGATCCATCTCTCCCTCTTCTGTATCCTCCTCCTTGCGTCAGATAACAGCCTTATTTTGTCAACAATATGCTGCTTGATTGTCAGCAGCTTTGACTTGTTCAGTGTGTGATTCAAGGTCCTTAGTTCTTGGGCGAACTTTCGAACCCTTTCCGTGAACGGTCT
>CAKNXH010001922.1:32723-63744 GCA_932178445.1 Andricus quercusramuli | reverse complement strand
ATATATATATATATATATATATATATATATATATATATTTAATATATTTAAAACCTTACAGGTTTTTAATGTTTCGTAACTTTGAAGTCTAATCGCGGCACCTTCCATAAACCCCAAAATAAAAATTTAACACATTTCTTCTTTATTAACGTCTTGAGATAATTAAATCTGTAAATACGCGTATGAACTGGGACACGAAGGTTTTGAGCGCATCTCTAGGCTTCTAACGGTATAATTACGTATTGGGCGTGTTGTCCTCTAAATGAGCATTTTTGTGATAGCGTCATCTTTTCTTATAAACGAGATACTTTTAAACAACGGTTGCTCTGAATAAATAACAAAAAATAACTTCTCTTTAAAAAAGTGGAAAATGACTGATATAAATTCAGATCATTCGAAAACTTCCGGACAAGTTAACACAGTATTCGTACCCATAATCAATGAAATGGGGGAAGATACTGCTAATCCCATACATTTTAATATTAATGTACGGGAATTCGATCCTCAGGATCCACCAATTAGAGTTAAGAATGTTGGAAATCAATGTAATTCACAATTAGATTCTGATGCGATTTATCCTTATGATGGGAATTTTAATGGCGAAGATAAATCTATGGGCGAGAAATATGAGGACACAGAATCGGATATAGAGCATGGTTTAGATGGCAAGGATGGGAGGAATTATCAAAGGAGTTAAATTCTGTGAAAAATACCTTAAACAAGGTTATTAAAAAACAAGCTCGCGTAGTCGCAACAGTCAAACAAAATAAGAGCAAAATAGCAAAACTTAATCTAGGGGTTAACTTGATATAAAAAGCGGTTGAGAATAGAGTTAAACGCAAATTAGCAAAAAATATTCAAAAACAGTCAGAAATATGCGAATTTCTGTCACGCTTGAATGGTGACCATGTTATGGACGTGGATAGGTGCGTTGATCATTTACAGCGTGAAACTGAGGAAATTCCTTCAACAAATGGAGACTTAATAGTCAATAAAATGACGAACGAAAGGCGTCTAAGAGACTTGAAGAAAAATCAGTCTCACTTGGAGAGCACTTTGGAACGAAGGGTGATACCGTGTGAAAAGATGCCATGGTTGAAAAACCTTCCCGTTCCGAAATTTTCGGGCGATGGTAAGGAAAGGCCGATGCAGTTCCTAAGGGATTTCAAGGTTTATGTCAATGCTGTTGACGTTAGTAAAACGTAGCAGCAATACGTGATTTTGGCTTCCCTTAAGGGCATGGCCAAAGATTGGTGAAATTCCATGTATTCACACAGGGATAACATTAATTCCTTTAAAGACAAATTTACCCTCAAATTTTGGAATGACAACGTACAGTACCGAATCAGCAGGGAGTTGGAATTGGAATGGTATGATCCGCGGAGTGAAATTTCTCGGGCATCAAGGACTTTGAGGGTTTAGTTGAACTTTTCGGAATATTTGCCTGAAGTCAACCAAATAATTCTGAAAATTTTAAGGAGTCTCAATTTCCTTACAATCAAGAGCCTCGTCAGCATATATTTGATTATGGTAGTCAAAATCAACATTCAGGTACAAATAACAATCAGGGAAACTATAATAAGGTACGGCGGACACGCGGCAATGAGCACCAATAATATGGCAACAATCCAATTCGCTATCAAAACCGTAACCGTAACCCAAATTATAATAACTACAATCAGGGTAGAAATAACGCAGACCTCAATCTTTCCCAACATTATGATCCTCAAGCGTCAGCAGAAAATACTAACGCCAATAATCATTCGAGGGTATTAGCTACCTCTTCAAATAGCCACCTGCAATATAATTCCAGGATACAACCCTTAATATCGCCCCAGGAGAGTCAGAGCTTGAAGAATTGTTAGAGAACGAAGATGGAATAATTAATAAGAGATTAGACACATGTCCTATTATACAAATGAATTGAGAAAATAAATCTGTTAACACCTTGCTCGATACGGGCAGTGAAGTAACATGTGTATCGGAGTCTTTTTACGTTGAGAATATAGATAATTTTGAAAAATGGGTAAAATTGCCAATTGTAGGCATGTCTATTATAGGTGCCACAGGTTCCAGACCTGTATGTATTAAAACGCAATTCTACGCGAATTTTTCTCTGGGCGAATGGAAAGTCGATTTTGTATTTATAGTTGTGCCAAACTTAAACACTGTATATTAGGCGTAGATATTTTAAAAAGTTTTAAATCAAAAATAGTTACTTTGAGGACAATACAGTAACTTTAAAAGATGCAAATGGTACTAAAAAAATCTGTTTAATTGTGAATGAGCCGAAAAATATCAGGGTAATTGAAGATCCTGACTATACTAATGTAATATGTCGTATCCAGGAAGTAGGTGAAAATTGGATAAACGAAGAAAATTTTGCTTATTTTATGGGGGAAAAATCAAAAACAAATACCATTGAACCTGAGGAAATGAAAAGTATATCAGAAGAGATAATTATGGAAAAGATAGAAACAATCAAAACACTTAACGCGAGCAAAAAGCTAAAATTCAAAGAAATTATATTGCAACATATCAAATTGTTTAACAAAGAACCAGGTTTAATTAACGCACATCAACATGAATTAAAGATAAAGGATGATCAGCCTTTTATTTCTCGAACTTATGCAGTACCCATGACATTTCGAAAACGTGTGGGCGAGGAAATAGCAAACCTCATAAAAAAAGGTAAAATTCGGCGTTTTAACAACGCATACATCAACCCTCCAGTTATATTCACTAAGAAAAACGGTGACATTCGTCTTTGTTTAGACGCTAGGAAACCTAATAGCATACATACAGATGATTACGAATGCTCCGAACCAATGAATGCTATATTCCAGAATCCTACAAATATACTGCTTTTTTGTTCGAGGGAAAATGTTACGACTTTTGTGTTACACTCTTCAGATTGAAAACTAGCACTGCTGCTCTAGTATGCATATCTAAGGATTTAGATCAGCACTTTCATCATTTGGATATGCTTTTCCAATGTTTAGAAGAACATAATCTCACTATCAATTTTGAAATTTTTTTTTTTTTGCCAAGAACGAAAATTTCTAGGATAGATTTTGACACCCAACGGCATCGAACCACACCCAGAAAGGGTCAGGGCGATAAAAGATTATCCCCGAACGAAGAAAATGAAGAACTTGCGTGGTTTTTTAGGGCTGATCAATTTTTCTTCCACATTTTTAAAAGATTATGCCAAAGAAATCGTTCCACTCTTGGAGCTCTTAATGAAAGAGGTGATATAGGATTGGACATCGGATAGGGAAAAGGCTTCCCTACGCACGGAGGAGTTATTTTGTGAACACATCCTTCTTCATTACCCCGATTTAACGAAACCTTTCTTCCTCCAAACAGACGCCATTAATATTGCTCTCAGCGGGGTCTCATACCAATTGGATACAGAAGAAGGAAAGCAACCAATATCATACGCCAGTAGGACCCTAAACGGACCCGAAATCAATTGATTTACTAGCAAGAAAGAATTGTTGGCCATTGTCTGGGCACTCATGAAGTTTAGATCTTTTATCCATGGAACACGGTTCAATATTAAAACCGACCATAAAGCCCTTCTTTTTCTGCAAACTTGGGAGCTTACGCTGGATTCTAGCTTTCCAGGATTATACTCTCAATATTGAATACTACGAGGGGAAATTCAACTTGGTAACCGATGCTTTGAGCAGAATCCCTCACAAGGAGGATGTTGAGATTTCAGATGTCAACCAAGGACGAGTTTTTCTGTACCACTTTGCTAAAAAAACCTTCCTACAAACTCCGCAAAACCCTTCCAAACTTCGCTAAGGAACAGGCCAATAATCCTACTTTGAGACAAAAGCTTCACGACGCTCATAAAGAAGGTTCAAAAAAATACGTGATTCAGGATGGTTTGTTATATTTCATTGATGAACATTTTCAAAAACTTTGTTTAACCCCTGCAAGTGTGAACAACGTGATCGATGAGTGCCACAACCTGTACGGTCACATAGGACCACTCAAGTGCTTTTGCATGTTGAAAGAAACTTTTCATTACCCCAAATTTGCTAAGGCAATACGGCAGAGAATTTCTAGTTGTCCCTCTTGTCAGTTCAACAAGGCTACCAATCAAACTTGTTTCTCTGAAATGAGAAATGTGACATCCCCAAGTTCGGGAAACCAGAAAAGATCATCTGTGATCATGGGACACAATTCACTTCAAAAAATAGGATTGATGGTGTGGACCAAGAGAACATCCAACTAATCCTCTCATCTATACGCCACCCCCAGGGAAACATGGTGGAACGCACCCACCGTGAATTATCCAGATTATTGGGGTATCTTTTAGGGAACAAACAGAATTCATAGTGAAAATGAGTGGAAATCATAGAATATAGTATGAACGAGACTCACCATGAAACTACTGAATTTACCCCCATCAAAATCCTCTGCAAAACCAGGCCTTCCCGTATTTGGGAAAAATGGTTAAAGATGCCCGCTAAGCCCCCAGACATCCCGTATGATCGGAAGATAGAACTAGTTCGTGAACGTATCTTCCGAAAAGGAAAAAGATGAGCTGAAAGGTTCAGAAGAACTCATGAATTTGTCAATTCAAAGGAAGGTGATCTTGTGCGCATTAAGCTGCCTAATTAATCCGACAAGGAAAATGAAAAGTTAGCCAAGTTTATGCAGATTTATGAAGGCCCCTTAATAATTAAATCGGTTGTTCACCTCGGAATGTTTATTCCCACGATCTCATTATACAGACAGACAAGGGACAATATCACGCGCAAGATTTGCAGCTCTTCATTAATAGAGTGGATGAACTTAGTACCCATATCAATGTCTGAGTAAGAAACCCTAATCGTGTAATGTGATTAACAATATACTCAATGTGAGCGCTTTGAAATTATAATATGCTCACATACATCCATTGAATAATAAGTAATTTTAGTTAGCTATGTTATATAAATATATATATATTTTTCGGTTCGGTTTCGATTCCTTCGGAATAGAACCGAAGGGCTTATGACAAAGCCACCGAACGCGTCCTCGGGTTGCGGATAGAGGGTCCCTGTACCAAGGGTTTCTGCTGAATATGGTTACAATAATCAATAAGCAGTCGCGGACAATTGTCCAGGGATGGTCCCGAAGGAATAACCCCCAAGCGAAGGTGTGAGAACCGTGCCGAAAGCTGAATGTCACCCGGGTGAGGTGTCAACAACGGTGATTCTGGGAAATCGGCGACTCTCAGAGTATACAGCCTTATCCTTGCATGCGGGGCTCTACAAGGATGGACGAACCCTTTCCCTAGCTGCTCGTGGGAAGAACAATGACAACACGAAACATAATTTTAGTAAGTGCGGTTCAAAACAATCGAACGCGCAGGGCTCCCGAAAATGGGTCGGACAACAATGCCGACTACCCTACAGTTGGGGGAGCCAATCAAGACGGAGTCAATGCGATTGACCGGCGGAATCTTGTTACTTTTAGGTGGACGGATCAACTCAATGACGGCCTGCTGGAGTGCTACGATGCCAGTATGGTCCCTGAACGAGAAGGTTACATGGCACGACTGCATGCTCTGTGGTGCGAGAAACACCCAGAGCTCTCAGACTTTTCGCAACAACGTCTGCGAAACCATGCCGAGAACATGCCGAGTCATGCACACGCTGAGTACCTAGAACATATACTTTCGGGGTGTCCGACCCACGCAGGAACAACGTATATCTATAGATATAATGCGGCCCTAAGAGTACTTTATTACCACCTTTGTCGCTCTTACGGTGTTGATCGCGACCCTGCCCTGCCGAACGCTCCAAGGGATATAGAGTCAATTGTCCGAAACGAGATGTGCCAGATTTTCTGGAACTACGATTTTCGGGCAGCAGTCTCCGTCGCGCACTCGAGGCCTGACATTGTTCTCCAAGACTTCGAAAAACGAACAATATTCGTGATCGAATTCTCGGCTCCATCCGAATACAATATCACTGCAAAGGAGAAAGAAAAAGAGGAGAGGTATCAAGACCTTAAAAGAGAGCTGCAACGACTGTACCCAAAATATTCGGTACGAGTAATTGTCCTTGTGATAGGTGCTCTCGAAGGTGCTAAATTATTACTAGTTCGCAACCCTGAAGCCATACCCGCGTGCCAAAAATATGCCAAGGCACTTGCGAGATGAATGCAGAAAGCTGTCATCCTTGGGTCGCTTCGTGTCCTCAAGACACACGAGGGTTTCGCCGGCCCGTCGTTGTGATTTCGTCGTGCCCTGTGACCACCCATCTCACGGATGTGAGACGTGGCCATAGGTGTATTTTACCGCGGTTCTACTGGGGGCTATTGACATTTTCTTTTTAGATAGCAGTTGCTCTTTGTGGTACCCTGCGGTGATTGCTTAACTTTTTTTTGAATTATATCTATATATATAGATGATATATTGATCTTAGCGCTGGAGAGACCTATACATACCTGGGCGTGCCACAGAGCCGCATTCAGGACGTCACATCTATAAAGGATACTCTCCGAAGCAGAGACAAACGTCTCATCCGGCAGATTTGGTCTTCCGAACTGTCGGCTAAGAATAAAGTATCTGCAACGAACATGCTCGCCGTCCCGGTAGTACTCTATTCATTTGGAGTGGTTCCATGGGCGAAGGACGAGCTCAGATCCCTTGATATTGGGACGCGAAAGGTATTGCACATGTACAAAAGCATGCACCTTATGTCATCTGTTCCGCGAATTTACATCTCACGCCGCCTAGGTGGTCGCGGAATACTGAATCATGAATGCCTTCACAACAGGATTATTCTGGGTACAGCACATACAGTTGCAAATGGACAAGACCCTCTTCTTGAAATGGTCAGGATACATGAAGAAGCTGGCAAAGGGGCGTTTCTGTACAAGGCAGCGGAGGAGGCTGCTGAGACACTCGGCCTTGACTTAAATACCAGGGGTGAAAAAAATGCATTAAATCTTATCCATCTTGAATACTCACTCCTAAAGGCCCCGATTAAGAGAGCACAGGAGAAAAACTTCGGTGAAGAGATCCTCGACAAGAGGATGCACGGCAACTTCCACAGAAATGTGAAGGATCAGTCGATGCCGTAAGAGCTAACTTATTATTATGGATTAGCAGTTCGAACTCAAAAGTTCATTGCCTCACCTAACCGAGACCGCCACACATCTCCATCCTGTGCATCCTCCATATAGTTTGAGTAATCATGTCCTAGTTCTTTTAGATCATCCCTTACATTTTTCTCACATCTGTTTCTTGTTCTGCCTAGAGGTCTCTTACCAATCGCTTTCCCTGTTAAAACTTGCGACACTATTCTCTCATTTTCCATTATTGCTACATGCCCTGCCCATCTTAATTTACGCGCTTTCATTGCTCAATTAATATTTGCTGACCCGTAGAAAGCATGCAGCTCATCATCATGCAGTTTCCTCCATTCACCTGTCTCTTCGTCCATTTTTGAACCATAGATTTTTCTAAGTACTTTATTCTCGAAAACTCTAAACCTATTCTACTCTCCTTTCATCAGCGCCCACGTTTCACACCCGTAGATGACGACCGGCATTATTATCGTTTTGTAAATTCTCACTTTGATGTTTCTAGATAGCGATCGCAATTTTAGTAGCGTGTTTGCTGCATAATAACACAAATTGCCAGCGTGCAGTCGCGCGTTGATTTCTGTTTTAATCTTGTTTTCGCTAGTTATAATAGACCTCAGGTATTTAAACTCGCTAACCCTTTAAAATTTCATATTTCCGGCCATTAGATGCCCGTCTTGATTATTTTGTTCGGATCTGACGACGGTCATATATTTTGTCTTCGATTCGCTAACTTCCAAGCCAATATCTTTGGCTTTTGTGATCAAGATTTCTGCGTTACAGTTACAGTTTCTTTATCATCCCCTAGTAAGTCGAGATCATCCGCATATCCAAGAATTTTTATTATCCCATTGAGTGTAGCACCGGTCGGATTCACCTGCACTTGTCTGACCACGTATTCTAAAACTAAGTTGAAAAGGACGCACGAAAGTGCATCGCCCTGTTTCAGGCAATCGCGGATCGAGAACTCTTAAGATAAACTTCCGTTTACGCGTATTTTACCCCTACTGCCGCTTGAGAAAATTTCAATAAGTCTAACTAATTTTCATGGTACACCCAAGAACTCTACGATCCAGTACATTCGTGCGCGTATAATAGAGTCGTAAGTTTTTTTGAAATCGATAAATAGCTGATGCACTACTTCATTAAATTCCCATTTTTTCTAGCAGTTCTCTAATTGTAAACATTTGATCTCTTGTAGGTCGGTTTCGGCGGAATCCACACTGGTAATCCCCAATGATTTCCTCGGAGAAAGGAGTTGGTCTACCTAAGATTACATTGGACAGGATCTTATAACACGAAGGCACAAGTGAAATTCCCCGACAATTGTTACAGTTCGCTTGATCGCCTCTTTCAAAGATAGGAATAATAATAGAGGTATTCCATTCCTCCGGCATGTGTTCTGTTTCCCAAACTGCGCGTATTAATTTACAAATTTGCCTTGTGAAGCAAGGGCCTTCATTTTTTATCAGTTCTGACGGTAGGTAGTCGATGCCCGCGGCTTTGTTATGTTTCAACTTCTTTATGGCCATTTCTATTTCTATATCAGCAGGATCATCAATTACTAGATCAGCAGTGGGGATTTCGCCGAGATTACCTTCAACGGGGGCTTCGCGTACATTTAATAGTTTATCGAAATAGTCTTTCCATAAATTCAGTCTCTCTGTCGCATCGGCTACTAGATTGCCATTTTCGTCCCTCATTACTTCCGTTTTACTTTGAAAGCCTTTTCTTACGGAATTGATTCCCCTGTACATCTCACGCGGGTTATTTTGTTTATTATGATTTTCTATTATTAGTATTTTATTCTTTTCCCACTCCCTTTTCTTGGATCTATAAAGCCTATTTGTACTTTTACTAATCTCGAGATACTTCTTATGTGTTTGATCGCACTTATTTTGTAAACTACTTAGTTTGGCCTTCCGACTTTTTTCAAACCACAGTTTGCACTCTTCGTCAAACCATGGTTTGCTTTTGGTTACTTTCTTTAAACCTATCGTAAGTTTCGCGGCTGTCTTTATCGCCTTTTTCATATTGCTCCACAGGGTTTCCGGGTCCTCCTCGTAATTATTGTTATCGTCTCTCTGTTCTTGGAGAGCGTCGAAACTATTAGAAATCTCAACTTAATAATTTAATGTTTCTGTTGCTGTTTTGAACTTATCTATATTGAAACGAACTGTGGGCTCTGTGCGGCTCGTTTTCTTACTGATCGCTAGCCTAGATCTTAGTTTTACTATCACGAGAAAATGGTCTGAATTTAAATCCGCTCTCCTATACGATCTTATATCGAGAATGTTTGTATGACGTCTTCTGTCAATTATAACGTGATCAATCTGATTGTGCGTGATACCATCTGGTGATGTCCAGGTGGCCTTATGTATATTTTTATGCTTGAAATATGTACTTTTGACAACGAGGTTCTTTGAAGCTGCAAAGTTTATTACTCTAGTTCCATTATCATTGCTGACGTCATACAAACTTTCTGATCCTATTGTAGGCCTATACAGCAGTTCTCTTCCCATTTCCGCGTTGAAATCTCCCAATACTATCTTTGCGTCAAACGTTAGGAACTTGTCAAAAACCTGCTCGATTATTTCGTAAGAAAGATCTTTAGTGTCTTCGTCTTTGTCCTCGGTGGGGCAGTGCACATTGATTAATACCTGTTCGCTGAAATAACCCTTTAGTACAATGTTTGATAACCGATCGTTAATGAATTGCATGCCGATAACCGCTTGCGGAATTCGTTTATTAATAAGAAAACAGGTCCCTAGTCTGAACTTCTTAGCTCCCCCATAGTGGAAAGTATAGTTATCCTTAGAAACTGACGCGGAATCGCCCGGCCAGCAGGTTTCTTGAAGTGCTATTGAGTGAGTTTTTTAATCGTTTGCTATCTTAATGGGTTCGCTAAATCGGCCAGTATTCAGGCTACGCGCGTTTAGAGTTCCCACCCTTATATCTTCAACTGTATTTTTTTGTTTCTGCAAGCTAGCCATGGTAGTTTTAAGATAATCTGCACGTTAGGATCCTATTCCGATCGTAGGTGAGTCCACTCTCCCAGGAGTGATAACCCCCATACAAGTTGACCATGTCAACTTGTCGTCAGACACATTACAGTTTCATCCACGTATCCTAACACCCCCTTGCAAGGCAGCGCGCCTACTGGCATCAATACCACTTTGGCCCTATACAGGCGAATCATTCCACACATCCCTTGCGGGCAGTGTAATCGCTGCGGTGTCCAATGGGCAGCAGGATTTTTCCCTTACAAAATTTTTAGTTTTGGTTCGGGTAGTATTTCTAGGTGGATACACGCTGCACCTCGGCTTGCCAGGGCCCACCCATTGCGTATGAACGTGAATGGGTGGGTCCTCCTAAGCCATGGTTGTCGTGCACCTATTTTCTACCAGTGCTGGGCCAATATTTTTGGCTGGGCTCACCACACCCACAACTGGTTCCTATCGGCTGTCCGCGACTGCTTATTCTTGTATTCGCAGTTAACCTCAGGGGCTGTACAGCCTTACGGGCCGTTCCTCTATCCGCAACCCGAGGACGCGCTGCGTAGTGATGATAGGAACCCACAGAGCAGAGACCTAACTTAGGCTTTCCTTAAATCATCCGGATTGAAGTCGTGCACGGAGGGTTTCATTTTGGCATGTCAAGACAGTGTCATTTCCACTCTAGCATACCGTCGCCACATTTTGAGCCAAGATATTCCCGATGAAAGCTGCAGAGCGTGTCATGCACACCCCGAGCATCTAGGACACATTCTATCTAGTTGACCAGCTCATGCGGGAACGACCTGCATCCAAAGGCACAACGCGGCACAAAGAGTGCTTTATTATCATCTCTGTCACTCTTATGGAATTGGCCCATATACCGCTCCGCTGAACGCTCCTAGGGAAATAAAGTCAATTGTCGAAAATTAGAAGTGCCGTATATACTGGAACTTCATATTCTCGACAATTGCTTCTGTTGCGCACGCGAGGCCTGACATAGTTCGCCTTGACTTCGAGAAACGAACCATGTTCGTTATCGAATTTTCGGCACCAGCTGACGAAAACTTCACAGCTAAGGAGAAAGAAAAGAAAGAGAGGTATAAAGATCTTGTAAGGGAGTTGCGACCGTTATACCCGGAATATTCTGTTCAGCTAATCGTCTTAATCGTCGGCGCTCTTGGAAGTGCCAAAGTTCCACTGGTTAATAGCCTGAAAAGCATCCCTGTGTATCGACAAAATGCTGAGACACTTGCGGGGAAAATGCAGAAGGCGGTCGTCCTTGGGTCACTCCGTGTCCTCAGGGTGCACGAGACTTTTGCCGGATCGTCGTATTGAATTCATCACAGACTGTAACCACCTATCTCACGGTCGTGAGACGTGGTTACAGCTGAAATTTTACCGAGATTTCGCTGGGAGGGGGTGCAATTTTTCAGATTTGCACCCAATCCCGGTGAAATCTGCGGTTGTCCTTATTACAAACTTTTAACCATATATGTACAAGAAACAAAAGTTCTTCAATAGTGGATATATGGAAAAAATACACCTATCTAGAAGAACAAAAGAAATACTCCACAAAATAATCATAAATAAAAATATGGTGAAAAACCAAAAATATTAAAGATACATTAAAATTATTTTTAAAAAAATGTCTAAAAAAACAGATACATATATATTCGTATAAGCGTTAGATATATAAAAGATATACAAAAAACATCTAACAAATATGATAAAAATTTTCGAGTATCATCCCGTACATATAAAAAAACACAAATAAAGAAGGGACATAACAAAAATATTTACTCATGCGTAGACTTATTGATTTACTGAATTATTGATTCAGAAAACCTACATTCATGTTTTAGGAATTAGTAACCTAATGTATACCATTAAGCCATTTCCCTTTCGGGGTAGGCGTGACACTCCCCGATTCGGCTAGTGTTTCTAGGTGGATAGTTTCTTGAAGTAAATAACTACAAGTGTGGGCTCACCACACCCACGACGGGCCAACAGCACGCAAAATCCTGAACGGTCACCCATCCAATTACTATCCGCGCCCAACACTGTTTAACTTCAGTGATCTAACGAGAACTTATGTTTTCAGCGTGGTATCGCCGTTGAATAATTAAATAAATATTCGAAATAGTTCTTTCTGGTAAAACGATTTTGTTTTCTGATGAAAAAAGGTATGTTTTATCATTTGCTTCTAGACATCTTGTTGCATAATTAATATTAACATTGTTATCAATGAAAAATTCTGAACCTAGTACGCCGTCGTCATCTACCGGAACTTCCTTTGGTATGATCATCATATGTCCAGGATTTTTTAATCCTGGAGTATTAATTATTATACTCAATTATATGATCTTGTTTTTTATTATAATTGCAAATTATATTCTTTGTATTTTGCGTTGAATTTAACTGAGGTTGAGGGTTAGAGTATGATTGATTTGGAAAATTATACGATTGATTTGGGGAATTGTCTGGCTGATTTTGAAAATTATATGATTGATTTGGATAATTATATGATCGATTAGGGAAATTATATGATTGCTTTGTGAAATTTTTTGACTGTTTTGGAAAATCATGTGTTTGTTAGGTTGTCCACATTATTCTATCTTCACGTCGGAACTCTTCCTGACGACCCTGTCGCTGTTGGGGTATCCATTGGTTTCTCAGAAATGGTGAGATTTTATCATACCATGATTTTTGAAAGCGTCTGTTATTCTGAGGAGGTGGGAAGTGGTTGAATAGGGTATTTGAGGAAGGCTGTGTGTATTGTTTGAAATTTCCGAGAGATCGACATCTAAGAGCTGTGTGACCCCTCTTGTTACAAATTTGGCATATTATAACTTCCCCTTGTGCGCAATTTACTTTCATTGATCCGAATCTGTTAGTTTTGTTTTTCTCTAGTTCATCAGGTTTTTGTCTATAAAGATTTCCCTTCCGTAAATCTGAAACTGCGTTAAGTTAACGTTCTATTTCAAATGCGTTATTTGTAACATCTTAAAATGCTGCCCCTCCTTTTACACGAATTACTAGTTCTGGTCTTAAACCGCCCAAAAAACATTGAATCAAATCTTTTTCTAATCCTTGCTTGAATGTTTCATCTAAATCTCTTCCATTATTTATTCAATGGGCATCTTAAATTTGATCAGCAATTTCTTTCTTTCGTGTCGCGTATGATGAAACTTTTTTTTCCCCACATGTAGGTACTGCCTAGTTCTCCTTGTAATCGATAAACTGTTTTTGAGGGAGAGTATATTTCCTTTAATCAATTATTCAAGTCATCTACTCTATCGAATGTCATACCGTAAATACATTTACGCGCTTCTCCTATAGTTTTACTTGGAATCATTCTCACTAGATTTTGTTCTTCTATGTATATCCCTAGGAGCATTTGTTTGGCTTCTTCGCATCCTTCAATGAAATGTGCTAGGGGGATGCTTCATCCATCGAAAATGGGTACAACTTCTAAAGCGTCTCGAAGGGAGACTTGCTAATTATTTGGTAACATGTTTGGTTGAAATATATGACGAGCAGGGGTAACTGGATTTTTCTCAAGATTGAAGAAAGGATTAATATTATTGGCAGGAATTGATTGGAGATTTATACGAGTGTGACCAATAGGAGAATTATCACTATTAGGGTATGCACATTTTTTTCGTTGCACAAGATAGATTGGTGATCGATTTTGGCTAGTGTAATTTCAAATATTGTTTTATTTAGAATTCTGGAACTAACTTTTCCGCTATGTTTAGATAATTGATGATTTTTTAAATAATCTTAAGAAGGTGAACCTCTGATTGACATTTTTTTTCTGTGATTGATTAACGGGTGCCTGATTGAGAATTTGAATTTTTTCAAGTTCACTGGTATTTATATCTTCGAGTTTTGTATTTGTGAGGATTTTTTATATATTTTCTGAAGATGATTCAATTGATTTTCCTGGATTATTTTTTTGAGTAGTTGGACTATGTACAACCTTGGATTCAGAAGAGATTTCGTAATTCAATTGAATTCTTCTTTTTTGTGCTTGACTTCGAGTGAGTCTTGAAGTTTCTGTATTTTTATCTGACATGAGGAGAATTGTCATGAGCGTCCGGACGTGTCGCAATGACGCGACCCAGAGCCCACTTTGTGGGAGAAAAATTTTCGTGCAAGATGAGCACGAGGTCATCAATCTTGATTGGAGGCATAGGCCTCTGCCACTTCGGACGAGTTTGCAGTTCTTGCAGGTATTCAGAGGACCATCTGGTCCAGAAATCTTCATACATCTGTCTGGTAAGCTGCCAGCGTTGCAATCGATTTTGCTTAAGATCTATGAGAGATGGTTCTGGAACTGTGAAGATCGGAGAACCGATCAAGAAATGACTCGGTCTCAACGGCACCAGATCACTCGGTTCATCACTCTGAGCCTGTAGTGGACATAAGTTCAGGCAAGCTTCCACCTGTGCGAGGAAAGTCGCCATTTCCTCAAAAGTCAGAGTAGTATATCCCACTACTCGACGGAGATGATGTTTCACAGAGCGGACAGCTGCTTCCCAAAGCCTTCCGAAGTGTGGGGCGGCTGGAGGGTTAAAACGTCACGTAGTTCTATTGTCAGCAAGATCACGGCTGATGGTCGCAGAGACAGCAGAGGCCTCATCAAAAAGAGTACGGAGCTGTTTAGAGGCCCCCACAAAATTAGTACCGCAATCGCTGTAGAGGAAGGTGCTTATCCCACGTCGAGCAGCAAATCCTTTGTAAGCCGCTATGAAGCCATCAGCGTTGTAGTCCGAGCACGCCTCCAAATGGACTGCTCTCGTGGCGAAACGAACAAAAACTACAATGTAGCCCTTGCACGACTTGTGTCCTTTACCTTTTGGAGTTCTCATCCAAACGGGACCAGCGTAATCTAGACGGCTCATAGCAAAGGGTCTAGACGGTCGAGTAACTCTATGAGTAGGCAGTTGACCCATAAGTTGAGTGCAAATAGTTGAACGATGTCGAGCGCAAGTAACGCAACGACTCAAAACCTTTTTTACGACACAACGTCCTGTGATGATCCAATACTGTCTCCGCAAATAAGACAACGTAAGTTGTGCTCCTCCATGTAAAACGGCTTGATGCCCATTTCGAACAGTGTGTGTGGTGAGGATTGAATCTTGTAACAGAATTGTTACCATAACTCGGGACTCGGTACGACCCTGAACGAAAGGCTTGCCGGGCCGCACACGAAACGAAACGGAATCCCCCGAGGGGACCCGAAACCCTGAGCAACGGCACGGCCGTCTTCAGTCTTGCTCCGTCGCTAGATGCGAAATACTGTTTTGCCCTCTCTCAGAATACGCCACGGCGAAGTGCCTTTCGGGTTTATTCCACGTGCCTTCTGTGACTATTCCAAGTGTCCCCTGGAACCATTCGGATTGCCTGCTGGAACCGACTCTGGACAACCTCCTGGAAAAGCCTCAACCACGACGCTGATCCCCGGCCGGACTTGATTACGTCACTGCCGGGCTTTCGCCCCTGCGTCTCCCACGACGCCTTACCACGGACCATTGGCTATCGCCAAAATGCAAGTGGTAATAAATGTTTTGTCTTTCTAAACGATCGTAGTTTCATTATGTCTCTGCCCTCTTCTCGGTTTTCTGCCTCCTATTTCCCTCCTCGGCATTACCTCCATAATACCTGGCGCCTAAACGAAAAACCACATGCCTTGCCATTTTAGGAATGATTTCTAAATTTACAATGAAATATATATGCAATGATTAATAAGTGCCTATGATTCTATATACGTTTATTCAAATGATTTATACGTGCCAATAACCTGATATATTTGAGAAATGATTTTAGAGTGCCTATTAGGTGATATTTGAGGTGATATGAATTAAAAATTGTGCGATATACTCGTATATGCGAATATTGCAATAGGTATTCGCGTACCTCAATGAAGGGGTTAAACAAATTACGCAATGGAAACCATAAACCTTGATTTGGATAATTCGGATAAGGTCACAATGAGACCAATAATCGAAATTATGGTCCCAACTCCAGCCAAAAACACGGGCGCTATCCCTAAAATAATAAATAGATCGATAGGTCGCGGTAGGGGTTTCGCGAGAAAAAACATGAAAACCCCAATGAATAAAATTAGGTCAGAAAAAGATCTACCAAATTTAGACGGACCCTACCCCAGAAACCAAACAAGACAGGAAATAGATAACAAAACTTTCGATTGCGATTTCTTTTTGGAAAACAATACACAGTTCCTTTTTGAAACTGACGAGCTCCTCGAAACTATCGAGTTCAACGAATTCATAAACAGAAAGAAAGATTTTTTAAAGAGAGGGAAGAAAGGGCAAATAATTCAGGAATTAGAAAAAGATTTAAAAGAGGTTATAAAATAAGCGACCGGGATACCTTAGAAAATCTAGACTCACTATTAATCGAAGATCCGAAAGATTGGTGCGAAATCAACCAAAATTCCTGGAGGTATTTATCTGATTTTTTCGAAGATTTCAAGAACAAAGTAAATGAAAAATTTTCCGAAGAAATTAGACAAAAAATCAAATTTTGTAACCAGAAACGGACTCAAGACATTGAGACATACCTGACAGAAATTAGGAAATTATTTACAAAATTGTACCCAATAAAATGTCGCGAATGGGAATTACGCAGAGCTCACGAGAACCTTAGAATTGAATATAAAATGTATATAAAACGAAACGATTTTGAAACCTTCGAACAACTGGAAGACTTAGGAAAAGAATCGGAAACTGAGCTAGGCCAATCCAAAATTCGAGGGCAAGTTTTACAAATAACCGAACCTAAAATAGAGGAAAAATTAGAAAAAAGTGTAATAGCAGTAGTGGAGATGTAAATAATTCGGAATATAATAAAGATTTAAGGGAAAATAAGAGCAACCAAAAGGATAGCCAAAACGGAAACCGAAGTCAAAATAACCAGGGCAAAAAACCTTACAAAAATCGATTCCCATTTTTACCATCTGGATTTCCATTCCCACCGTTTCCAAATCAATATCAAGAAAACTTCAGACCTAGATTCTAACAAAATTACCTACCCAGATTCACAAGCAATAGACCTAGGTACCCTTACAATCCCTATTACCAAATGCTACCTATGTTCAACCAAATGTAATTGGGCTCGAATCAATTTCAAAGCAATCCAATGATTGAATTCCCAAAGGAAAAAGCCGAAAAAAAAACACGAAAACGAATGAGAACACAAATAATTCCAGTTGTTATTATTGGGGCGTAACGGGAAACTTTGAAAGGGAATGTCCTTATTACACGTATAACCAGGGAAATTGGAAGGGCGAGTACTAGGGCCAAAAATACTAAAACCTAGCACCGAAACGCCAGAAATCTTAAATTCAGATAAAGATGAAATAACAGAAACACGTTTTCATCTAATGACAAAATTCGAAGGTAGCTTATTTCGAATATTAGTGGATACATATGCCACACATTCATGCGCTGGCAAGGAATTGTTCGAAAAAATCCAGAATTCCAAATTTTCTATTTTTAAACCCGTCTCGCAAAAATTAGTAGTAGCGAACGGCGAAATAGTCGACATAATTGGGCAAGTAGTGATCCCAATTAGAGTTGGAAAACATACAAAACATGTAATGTTCAGGTTAGTCCCAGAATTAAACTCCGTCCGTATTTTAGGTACGGACATGCTAAAAGCCCTACGGGTGACCGTAAATTATCACACGGAAACCTGGTGGTTACCAGGAAGTCTCCCCACCTACTATCATATGGAAGCTTATCCAAAATCGCTCCCTACCCCAATAATCGAAAATAAAACCGAAACTAAACCTGACAATACAACGAAGAGAATGAAGAAGGTAAAAAGGTAAAGATTAGGAATGAACCATTGGGTAAAAAAGAAGAAAATATAAAAATTAATATTAAACCGAAATTCGGAGAAAAAATTAATTTGAAAAGTACTAGAGACCTGATCAAAAAGAACTCAAAGTTAGAAGATAGCAAAATCCCCCGTAGTAACTATCAATCCTAACCAATCCCAAGAAACCAAAAACGCCCAAATTCCGGTTAGAAACCCCTCTAAGGATATCCCACGCCTAATGAGCATTCCAACGAGCAACAAATTCCAACCCCTAGAGAAAATCCCCACCCCCGACACTAGCGACGACCCAAGCACTCAGGACTCAGATACATTAGGCAAACCAAGAATTAGGAAGAACGATAAGAAAAATAATCGCAAAAAGATTTATTACAATAATAAATACGAGGAATCGTACAAAAATTGCGACAGTAATCTTTGGAAAAATAAAAAAGTTACTAATAGGGAAAAACTAGTAAAGGAATCTCAAAAAGAAAACGAGATAAGGGAAATCGAAAATAAAAATCAGTGGATTAATTTCAAAAATAAAGCAATAGGAATAAATAATATTACGGATAATTTAGGAAAAATCAACGAACAAAACTATTGTTTGCCAGAGTACTGCGAAGGTATTGTTGAGCATAACGAAAGCCATCAATCCAAAGTAGAAAACCTTTTAGGAAACAAAATAACCATACACCAGGGAAAAGAGCATAGGGCGACTCATTTAACGAAACACAAAATTGACGTCCAGGGCCACGATCCCATTAAACAGCGATATTATCACGTGAGCCCAAAAATTAGGGAAAAAATTTATCAGACAGTCGATGAATTATTAGAACAAGACATAATCGAACCGTCTTGCTCTGATTGGTCGAACCCTATAGTGATGATCAAAAAACCGGGTAAAGATTATAGAGTTTATTCAGATTTCAGAAAGGTTAATAATATTACTAAAAAAGACCTCTACCCGATCCCACTCATGACGGAAATACTGGAAACTTTAAGATCGGCAAAATTTATCTCCAAAATTGATTTGAAATTAGCTTATTTACAAATTCCATGAGAGTGGCTCCATAACCTAAAAAACCCCACTGGCCGATTAGGCAGATGGGCATTAGAATTACTAGAATATAACTACAAAGTCATGTATCGTAAAGGTAGTTCAAACCTAGTCCCTGATGCCCTCTCGAGATCAGGGGAGCCAACGAAAAATATAGCGTTCGTGTTAGCTTGTAGTGTAGAAAAACCAAAAAAGGACGTTAATGTCAAAACAGACGACTGGTACTCTACAAAATTCAGACAAGCTACAAAAAGACCCAAAGAACACGAAAAATTGCGAATCAGAGATTCGCAACTCTTCTTTTATAGAACTGACCCACTTAAATCTATTTTACTACCAGACTCAAACCCCTGGAAATTAGTCGTACCCAAAAAACTTAGAGCTCAAGTTTTACGGGAAAATCACGACGAAACCCAGGCAGGACATTTAGGCTCAGAGAAAACTTACGCGAGAATTTCCGAACATTACTTCTGGCCAGGGGTATAATCGGACGTTATCAAATACGTAAAAAAACTGCCAGACTTGTCAAAGAGTAAAGCCGGGTAACCAATGTAAAGTGGGATTAATGGGGAAGAGAATCCTCGGAAAACCATGGACCATGGTAGCAGCCGATATCATGGCACCATTGCCGATTTCTAAAAAGAGAAAAAACCAATATATTTTAGTGTTTGTAGACCTATTTACAAAAGGGGCCGAAATAATCCCGATTAAAAAAGCAAACAGAACAACGATAGAATCAGAATTTCATAAACGTGTCATTTCGCGTTGGGGAACACCACGGATTTTTCACATCGATAATGGCACGGAATTTGTAAATAAAATACTAAGAGACTTAACAGAAAAATTCGGCATCAAGCACACGAAAACGCCAAAGTACCACCCCCAAGCAAACCCAACCGAGCTATACAATAGGACAATTAAACAAATAATTAAAACCTATTTAGATAACACGCATTCTACCTGGGACGAATATATAGACGACCTACAGTTCGCAATTAACACTCGTAAAAATTCATCAACACAATTCACCCCTGCGTTCTTAAACATAGGTCGCGAATTAGAACCTCTCCAGTCCTTGAGAAAAAATTTAGAAACCGATAACGAGATAGTATTCCAAAGTGTCGATAAATGGACTGATAGATTAAGAAGATTGCAAATTTCGAAAGAAGAAATCCAGAAAAACTTAGATGAAACAAACAAAAGACAGGCTAATAATTATAATTTGAGGAGAAGACCGTTAGAATTTAAAGTAGAAGATTGGGTTTTAAAAAGGGTAACCAAACTGTCTAACAAAGCAGATGAAAAAGCAGGTAAACTTTACGACCAGTACGAAGGTCCATTTATTATTAAGAAGAAAATTTCCCCAACTATTTACGAATCAAAAAACCTTAAAGGCAAGAGCATTGTAGAATGGAATATAAATGATTTTAATTTAGAAAATGTAAATACAGATAATGGCACATAAGCGTGGAAAATATTAATGAGTTTAAGTAAGAATATTTAGACTTAAACAAGAGCAAAAATGGCACTGGATCAATGGCATTAGCAACACAAACGAACTCAAAAAACTATACACAACTACGGTAAAACGACTCTAACAAACAGTTCGACAGATAACAGCATTATTACTCGTAATACACGACAGAAGTAACAGTCTTCTTTCAGAAGAAAGAAAAAGACGACAATACAAGAAGAAAAATAAACTTTAGAAAAGAAGTACAAACAGTGGAACGCAGAATTAAAAATGCTATAACAGGAAACAAATTGACTGACTTTTTGTTAATAAACTAAATTACATAGTTTCAATGGGATTTACGATTTTAATAATTATTAAATAAATAAAACAACAACAATTGAACTCAAATAAAAATAAACTCAAAGGATAATCGACTTCAAAGACAAATAAAAAACAGACTCAGAGGACAATCGACTCTACAAACAAGAAATCTCCACGACAATCGACTACACGGACGGATTTTTCGTTTTTCCCTTCATATTTGTTTCAGAAAGAAGATACCCATGGAGGAGGATCAGAAGCGAAAAAACAACGAGAGAAGAGGAACCTAAAGCAAAAAACTAGGGACAATTGTGAAGAACTCTAATATGACAACGAAAAACGATTTGAATTGAGAATAACTTTACAACCTCAGACTCCAACAGACAAATTTACTCATTAAATTAATTAAAGGTATATAACCGAACCCTCGCGAAGGAGGGGGGTGTAACAGAATTGTTACCATAACTCGGGACTCGGTACGACCCTGAACGAAAAGGTTGCCGGGCCGCACACGAGACGGAACGGAATCCCCTGAGGGGACCCGAAACTCCGAGAAACGGCACGGCCATCTTCAGTCTTGCTCCGTCGCTAGATGCGAAATACTGTTTTGCCCTCTCTCAAAATTCGCCACGGCGAAGTGCCTTTCGGGTTTATTCCAAGTGCCTTCTGTGACTATTCCAAGTGTCCCCTGAAACCATTCGGATTTCCTGCTAAAACCGACTTTGGACAACCTCCTGGAAAACCCTCAACCATGACGCTGATCGCCGGCCAGACTCGACTACGTCACTGCCTGGCTTTCGCCTCTACGTCTCCATCGACGCCTAACCACGGACCATTGGCTTTCGCCAAAATGTTACTGGTAATAAATGTTTTGTCATCCTAAACGATCGTAGTTTTATTATGTCCCTGCCCTCTTCTCGGTTTTCCGCCTCCTATTTCCCTCCTCGGCATTACCACCGTAATAATCTTTGGGTAGAATATAAGGATATCTCTCGTCAAAGTCCAAAACAGCATGTTTTAAACGACCTCCCTGTCGTAGTAAGCCGTCAGAGTCCAAAAACGGCAGCAAACGAAGTAAAGGACTTTTTGTAGTAACTGGGAGTAGTTTGCGCAGCAACTTAAGCTCTTCGAAGAAGTGTCGGCGTTGTTCATACCTAATCAGATGGCATCGAGCACGTTTTAAAACGTCTGGGTTAAGTTTGCAGGGAGAGAAATCAATGGATTTCCTTTTCAACCGGTCGATGAATCGTGGACAGAGAGCGGTAATGCGAAGTAGTTTAGTCAAAGTCGAGTATCGACCCAGCAGGGACCACGGTGGATCAAGTTCAACCGTTGCAGCACGGGCAACGGTCCACTCCTCTCTGTTGATGCTCAGATCTACCGAACTTGTAGGAGATGGCCAAGAAGTGGCTGGTAGCGATAACCAAAGTGGTCCAGCCTACCAGAGAGGATGGCTCTCCAACAGTAAAGGAGAAATTCCTCGAGACGCACAATCGGCTGGATTGTCAGTCCCTGGAACATTATGCCAAATAGCGTCAGGCAAGATAGTCTGTATTTCCGAGACCCGACTCGGAATATATGTCATCCATCGTAGAGGATGGCCTCGGATCTATTCGAGAGTATTTGCCGAGTCAGACCATAGATGACTCGGCACCGTAGTGGGTAGTTTCAAGACCGAGCGAACATGACCTACCAGCCGGACAAGCAGAAAAGCTGCACAAAGTTCTAGACGAGGCAAAGATGTCTCCTTAAGGCGAGCAACCTTAGTCTTGGCTATAACGAGCGAGACTCGTATCTTATCTGAAGGAGTTAGGATCCTCAGATAAACAACCACACCAATAGCCTTCTCCGATGCATCTACAAAGCCGTGAAGTTCGCAGCCAGACACGTCCGAAAAACATCCCAACCAACGAGGAATGCTGAGCGATGACAGCTCAGAAACCTTGTTCCTGTACTTCTCCCACGTAGCAATATGATCAGTAGGCAAAGGCTCATCCTAATCTATTTTTGAGTTTCCAAAAACTCTGCATGAAAATTTTGGCTCTAACTGAGACTGGTGCAAGCCATCCAAGCGCATCAAAGAGGCGAGCTATTCCGGAGAAAATGATTCTTTTTGTTGGTATCCCAGACTCCTCAGGAAGTTGAACCTGAAACCTAAAACAGCCCGAAACAGGTTGCCAAAAATTCCGAGAGCCCTGTGAGTTGGTTCTTGAATAAATTCGTAAGACGATGCCTTTTCTTTGTAATTTTCCGGGACTCCTTGTAGAACATCCTCGCAGTTTGACAACCATTTTTCCAAGATGAAACCGCCCGTCCTGAGCAGCAGATTCACTTGGCGGCGTTTCTCTATAGATGTAGCGATGTCGTAGGCCCCGTAGAGTACATCGTCCACTGTCCACCTTCGTCCTCTGTCCGCTGATGTAATGCACGGATCACCAAGTAAGGAGATGAAGAAAATCCAAAAGTTACGGTGTTCAGACAGAATGTCAGGAGCTCGTCGTCAGGATTTAACCTCCAAAGTATCTTCTGGTAGGTGCGGTCTTAAGGATGGATCCAAATAAGTCGGAGCATCTTCTCAATTTCCGCTGTGAAGACGATCGGGTAAGATCTCCAACGAAGTATGACGTCTGGAAGTTCTGTTTGAAGTTTTGGGCCCCGAGTGCAGTAGGTCATTTAGAGAAATACCCAAATCATTTCGCTGAGAAGCATTGAACCCCGGTCTCAATTTTGTACGGGAACTGGTTTCCTTGATGACGCAGTGGTGAGGTAAAAAATAACCCTGAATAGCTTGCAACTCATCAGGATTATACACTAAGTTCATCTCACCTAAAATCGCATACTCCTGTATGCTCTGTGCGTAAGATTGATGCAAAACAGGATCTCGTTGAAAACGTCTCTCGAGACTCAGGAACATTCTATAAGCGGCAGAACGAGAATCTGCCAGATTCATCGACCGATCCTTGATTGGAAGTCGAACAATGTAACGGCCCTCTTCGGAACGCTGATAAGTGGAGAGAAAAAGTTTCTCACACTCCTCCTCATCAAGAGTGAACTTAAGAGATACAGTCGGTAGATCCTCCTGTACAACAAATCGATGCAGCAGGTCTCACAATTCGTGATCAACCGTACATTGCAGACCAACAATTTGACGAGTAAACGAAGAAGGTTTCTCAGAAAATAGCCCGGACAAGATCCAGCCCAAAGAAGTTTGCTGAGCCGCGGGAGAACCCAAAGGACCCTTTCGGACTCCTTCCTCAGTGACGTATGAGTAAACCTCTGCACCTAAAATCATCTCAATGGAGCCACCACGGTCGACAAGCGGATCCGCCAATTCCAGCCCCTGAATGTGGAACCAATGATCCGTAGAAATACCACTAGGTGGTACATAAGATATAAGCTTCGGTAAAACAATGCAGCGTACATAAAAACTAGTTCAGGATTAACGCATCACGTCACCCTAACATTTATCAAACCTCTAGAGGCTTTTGTGCGTTGGTTGCCGACGCTACCCACCGTGACAATGGCACGAAGTCGTTTTAACTTAAGTCTCCTAGCAAGAGACTCAGATACAAAAGACGCTTGAGCATCCTGATCGAGAAGGGCTCGAGAAGAATATGAATAGCCATCTGATCCTTCAGTGGAAACGATTGCTGTGGCTAGAAGCACGGGCCCATCTAGTCATAGAGGAGCTTTAGCAATATGCGAATTGACGGAAGACATAGCAGGTGTAAACGCGGTGCTATTTACATTTGAATTAGACGTGTTAGGCACAGCTGTAGTGACAGATGCACTTCCTGAAGCGTTACTGGAAGACCGATGTAGCATGGTATGATGTTGACCGGAGCAAGATTGACAACGCTTGGGTGAGGCACACTCTCGGATCATGTATTTCCTCCAGCAATTAAAAAATAACCCACACTTACGAATTAGTTCTCGTCGCTGGTTAGGAGTCTTGAATGTAAAAATACTACAAAACAAAAGAAAGTGCTTACCAGGACATAGCGGACAACCACCCTCTTTTAGTGCAGCACCATGAGCTTGTGTGTGAAAAACCTTCTTACCAGATTTGACGCTTGTAATTTTAAATTTACTTTTGGTAAACGAATGCTCGAATTGAGAACCTTCATCAAACTCAAGTTACTCTAATGCGTTCACTCGTGAAACTCAAAAGGTCCTTGAAGTCTCGAACGAAGGATTAGTAGGAAGTGATCCCGTTTTTTCTTCCCAAGCCTTGCGGGAGGAGCGGTCTAAACAGTTCACTATCATGTAAACCAGAATATCATCCCAGTATTTCGTTGGTCTGTTAGTGGGGATAAGTCCACCAATCACTTCACAAGTGTCATTTAAGAGAGAACGAAGTCCCGAAAGATTCTCCTTAGTAACAGGTTCTATCCCGAAAAGTTTTCCTAAATAAGCATTGATAAGAGCCCGCTCACTATCGTAGTGATCGATAAGTTTTGTCCATGCTCGCCTTCAAGTAATGCAGTTTCTGAACTGACGGCAGAGTAGCGTTGTCCTTTACCATCGAACAAAACATATCCCGGAAGGCAGGCCAAGCAGTGAAATCACCGGAAAACTTGGGTAATTTCAGTTGTGGAAACATCTTTTTCACTTGCGTTAAAGGAGCGTCATTGGTAGCGGGGGGTGTACCCTTAGAAGAGGAAGAAGCACCAAGTGCGTCCAACTCGTCCTGTGTATACACCTTCCCAATAACATATTTTTCTTCTCCCTTAGTAAACAAACCTGGCGCAAAATATGGATCGGTTGAATTGTCCTTACGCACAATGAGAAGCTGATCATGGTTTGCACAAAACTTGGACCACTTCTTTTCCAAGTTTTCCAAGTGTACGTTGAGGACGTTCTTAGAAAGGTTCGTTTTACCGGACTTTTTCAAATCAGAAACTACACTGCAGATGAGTTCGTAAATCCCATACTGCTGAGCAATACATTCCTTAACGCTCATTTTGATACGGCACGACAGTCAACAAACGTAAACAATAGAAAAATCTAATAAAATCGATACACTTTAAAAGTTACATCAAAAGTTGAAAGATTTAAAATTCGAATAAAATCGGAACATTAAAAAATGTCAAAAGTCAAAGAAAAACACAACCCTGTCAGTCTGACAGCGTAGCTTCACACAGTATAAATGCACAAAAGGAGTGTTACGATGTGTGCTGCAAAGTGTCAGCTGCTCTGAAAGTTTTCAAAAGTTTAAAAAGTTACACAAAAATAGTCAAAATTCGAATAAATTTGAAACACATTAAAGAAAGTCAAAGGTCAAGAAAAACACAACCCTGTCAGTATGATAGCATAACACTACACAGTATGAATGTCTAAAAAAGTGTTACGATGTGTGCTGCAAAGTATCAGCTATTTCAAAGTCTTCAATGGTTTAAAAAGGATCGAAATAAAAAAACGATACACTTCCACAGTTAGATCAAAATAATAATTTAAAATTTCAATAAAGTCAGAACACGTTAAAAAAAGTCAAAAGTCAAAGAAAAACACAATCCTGTCAGTATGACAGCGTAACACTACACATTTTAAGAATGAAGGTGTCGAATGCTACGAAGCACAGCGCTGCAAGGTGTTAGCTGTTCAAAAGTCTTCAAACACTTACCAAACGTAGAGTATGGAAAAGCACATGCTATCGCAAACCTGTCATTCTGTGAAGCGACTTGTGGGCAGTGATGGTCTGCCGATCAACACCAAGCATTGCGCACGCACCGGCGTAGGGATACACATTGTACGAGCAAGTGTAAGGAGGCACCTGTAGCCCAGAGAGCGGGAAGTCTTCTCGCGACGTCACGTATCGGTCGCCGAAAACTGCCTTCACGACACCATCACTGTGCGATTTCGCAAGAAGATGCACGAAATCCATCACATTTACCCTTTCACAGAACCGCCTTTGTGATGCACCTTTAGAACACCTCACATTAGTCACTTTAATCCTGCAATGGACACTGATAATCCACTAGCGGAAGCCCTCATCCGGCTCGAAGGACGAATAATGTTGAGAAAAGCACCTAAAAAAGGACATTACGCACATGCAGGATTTAAAGTTTGATGGTGAAAAAAGTCACTAAGTCATCATAATTAGTTGTTGAGCACCAAAAAACACAATTTATGAAAAAGAGTCAAAAAGTGTTTGCCATCTAGCAAGGGCACAGTCATACGATACAAATACAATAGACAGAACCGACATAAATTATCCGGAACAATAAGAATATGTTTTTTACTACTTGCATATTTTAATAATTTTGTTTTATGATTGCAAAGTATATTTTCTTAATTTTCATTTCTTCGAAAATTTCAGAGAATTCTTGATTTTCTTAGCTAATTATTCAAGTTCTTTCCGGAGATTATCATATCCTTGAAAATGTAATTTTCGCGAGTAAATTTCACTTTTGAATTAATTGATTAATTTACTGACTTCGTTTTGCATTTCTAACTAACATTTCGGCTTTATTTAGCATTACTTCAAACATCTCAGAAAATTCTTATCAGGGATTTTAAATTTTAGAGGTTGATTGATTTTCAGTGAGTTTTAAGATTGTTTTATTTTCAGCGGGTTTTGATGCTGTTTGATTTTCAACGGGTTTAGATTTTTGATTTTCAATGTGTTTAGATGCAAGTTTCTGGGCTAATTATTCAAGTTGACCACAAAGTCTGATATGCTTTCGAAGATCTCGTTTTTTGTTTCCTACACCGCGTCTTTTCCTATTTGAACTATTAAGCGTTCTCAATTATTTCTGTTTATACTGATTTTGTGAGAATTTTATTATTGGATTAATGATTTTGGTAACTTCTTCGATTTGCCCCAAAACTTGATTTGATTGCATTGATGCGATTTTAGTTGGTTATATATATAAAAAAAGAGAGAGTATATTTTATCATTTTTCAATAGCCTTTTCCAATTTTATGTAAATGAGAATGATTTGTATTGTGATTAATTGCTCATTTCGGCAGTTATTCCCATATATTGACAATTAACTGATAACAGAGCGGTGCCTCCTATAAGCTCAGCGCATAGCTACAATTTGTATTGTCAATATTTACGACTTAACTGAAGGAATTTTATAATTATAACAGGCTGACGCCCCTCGAGCGTACTTTCTGATATAATTTTTTACAATCTTGTGTAAATTAAAATGATTTGTTTGTGAATAATTGCTCATTCCGACTGTTATTTCCATATATTGACAACTAATTGATAACAGAACGGTGCCTTCTATAAGCTCAGCGCATAGCTACAATTTGTATTGTCAATATTTACGACTTAACTGAAGGAATTTTTCCATTATAACGGGCTGACGCCCCACGAGCGTACTTTCTGATATAATTTTTTACAATTTTGTGTAAATGAAATTGATTTGTTTGTGATTAATTGCTCATTTAGACAGTTGTTCCCACATATTGACAATCAATTGATAACAGAGCGGCGCCTACTATAAGCTCAGCACATTGCTACAATTTGAATTGTCAATATTTACGAATTAACTGAAGGAATTTTCCAATCATCACAGGCTGACGCCCCTCGAGCGTACTTCCTGATATAATTTTTTACAATTTTAGTGCAAGAGAATGAAGTTGAACATTTGAATTTAATATCTAAAACTTCACTGAATTTTACTTTGAATTCATTTGCCCTTACTTCTTTCACTACGGCCGATGTACCAAAATTAATAGATATGTTACGTCCCAAGATGGTAATTAGGAAACAAACATTAATGGCTAGTGAAATTCCTGATTTATCTACAGAGTACTAAACTCTGGGCTGAGGGAACAGGTTCAGAGACAAATGAATTTGAGGGATACGAGATGAATGCAATTGGGAATGACTTACAAGATTTGAAGGGAGAAGCGGCTTTGAAGGAAAAGGTAATAAAACTGTTGAGGAAATTGCAGCGGTGAATGTTAGCTAGATTTTTAGTTGATGGTGGACCAATAATTTATGGGATGATGGCTCTTCACTCAAAAGCTACGTTGGAAATGGAGACTGTACTTCAGGAACCAAGACAAAGAAGGAGATTAAAAGTTCTCGGGCCCAAAATGAGAAAGGTCTGGAGTTCGGATTTTTGAGCAGATTTCCCCCTTGAAGATTGAAGATCAATCAGATGAAGGACAGGCAAGTCCACTGGCAGAAGAGTGACGGATTAAAGACGAAAGATAAGAGACAAAAACAAAATAAAAAAGACGGCCAAAGGGTGCAAGATGCCTCTAGTATACCTGGGTGGGCGAACATTAGTACCACCCTCCTTCTAGAAGCTTCTGCTCCACTCGAAAGGTCCACGTGTAATTGACAGAGGGTGGAGTTGTCTCCACCCTTTTCCTTATGTTTTTTTCTAGAAGTTTCTGCTTCAGAAAAAGGTTCACGTGTAATCGATAGTGGGCCTAGTTATTTACACCTTCTTCCACGTGTAATGAGTTCATTGCTCCAAAGTCGTGAAATGTTTGCAGGCTTTCGTTGATCCAAGGGTTGCTTCTTCTCCTCAATCCAATTATGTGTGTGTGTGTGTCCAATGGTCTCCCTCATCCACTAATCAATAACTTGTAGATACATGTAAGTTCCATCCTTCCTTCTGGTTAGCGATGAAAGGGGTTGAAGTTTCTTTCCTTGGTCCTTCTCTCTCTCTCTCTCTTTCTTTATCTCTCTTTGATTATCTCTCTTTCTTCTCTAATACCGTATGATAGAGCCATTTACATGGTACATAATTTACTTTTCAATCCTCTCTGAATTTAAATGATTCACAATTTATTATGTATATACGGTCACGACGTAGTACGTTACACTTGTTTTTCTAAATTCACAGGTGAAGCTGGATATTTAATAATTAAATTGTGAGCTTTCCTTGAGATTGGTTCACCCGTCTCCTGGTCCGCCCAAGGAGCCCGTAGGAGCAAATGGATGAAAATGCAACAAGTGCTTTTACACTCCTTAAAAATGAATGTTTTAAATTTAAACCTTTATGGATCAATAATAAAATAAAGCCAAGGTGCTTACACACTAATTAAAGGTATCCTCATTTAACAACTCATGAAATAACAATAAAATCTTGTATAACGTACTTCAAAGCCAATCAAAGGTTTGGAGCACTAATTTTTCTGGCCAATGCAATGAATGTAATACTGAGCATTGTCAGAATAATCAATGAAATTTCTTTCTCAAATAAAAAAAATTTCAAAAATCAAATGATTATTTTGTTAATAAAATCCAAACCAGGGACACTCATCGTAGCAAATTATTTTTTGGAATATGAATTCGTGTGTGGATTCTCTTTATATGCAATTTTTTTTTAAATGTATTTAAATCCTCACGAGTTTTTAATGGTTCGTAACGTTGGTGTCTAATGGCGACCGTAAAATGGTCTAATGGTGAATACGAAATGTCACAGGTTATTTCGTTCATTTGCTCTAGGTAATAAATGTTCGGGAGAAGAATTCAGAATTTTGAAAAGTTTGGAGATTTAAACTTTGCGTTTTACAATAAACAATCGAAGGCGATAACTCGACGGGGAATGACCTAATGGGGGAACTGAAGTGCGTCGCCAAAATACACACACTATCTTAATTCTTGGGACACGTTCAAGTGGTTACTGAAGCTCGCTCATCAATATGTAATTATAAACAACTTTTAAGCTCTTTTGTGCCCAAACTCAGCTTGTTACAGCTTTTTCCTGAAGGACCTTTTTGTTTATTTTTGTGTGCACTATCCCCACTTCCGGCCGTTTCATATATTCTGGGACACCCTGCATAAAATATATATATATATATATATATATATATATATATATATATAATTCGAAAAAAAAGTTAAACAACCACCGCAGGGTCCCACTAAGAGCAACCGCCATCTAAAAAATGTCAATAGACCCCAGTAGAGCCGCGGTAAATCACACCTATGGCCACGTATCACAACCGTGAGATGGGTGGTCACAGGGCACGACGAAATCACAACGACAGGCCGGGGAAACCCTCGTGTGTCTTGAGAATACGAAGCGACCCAAGGATGACAGCTTTCTGCATCCATCTCGCTAGTGGGTACCATCCATCTCGCTAGGCTTTGGGTACAGTCGTTACAGCTCTCTCTTAAGGTCTTCATACTTCTCCTCCTTTTCTTTCTCCTTTGCAGTGATGTTGTATTCGGACGGAGCCGAGAATTCGATCACGAATATAGTTCGTTTCTCGAAGTCTTATATATATATATATATATATATATATATATATATATATATATAA
>CAKNXH010001922.1:0-21423 GCA_932178445.1 Andricus quercusramuli | reverse complement strand
GTAGGGGTTTGACCAACATTATTTCTGTAACCAGTCACAGGGTTGCCTCCCCCCACCCACCACACAAGACGTGGGAAAGGGGTAAGGGTTTGACCAACATTATTTCTGTAACTGGCACCTTAGCGCTGGAGAGACCTTAACATACCTAGGCGTGCCACAAAGCCACATTCAGAACGTGAAATCTATAAAGGATACCCTCCGAAGCAGATACAAACGTCTCATTCGGCAGATTTGGTCTTCCGAACTGTCGGCTAAGACCAAAGTATCTGCAACGAACATGCTTGCCGTCCCGGTAGTGCTCTATTCACTTGGAGTGGTTCCATGGGCGAAGGACGAGCTCAGATCCCTTGATATCGGGACGCCTAAGGTTTTGCACATGAACAAAAGCATGCACCTCAAGTCTTCTGTTCCGCGAGTTTACATCTCACGCCGCCTGTGTGGTCGCGGAATATTGAATCTTGAATGTCTTCACAACAGAATTATTCTGGGTACAGCACATATAATTGCAAATGGACAAGACCCTCTTCTTAAAATGGTCAGGAAACATAAAGAAGCAGGCAAAGGGGCGTTTTTGTACAAAGCAGCGGAGGAGGCTGCTGAGACACTCGTCCTTGACTTGAATACCGAGGGTGAGCAAAATGCATAAAATATTATCCATCTTGAATACTCACTCCTGAAGGCCCGTATCAAGAAAGCACAGGAGAAAAACTTCCGCGAAGTGCTCCTCGACAAGAAGATGCACGGCATCTTCCCCAGAAATGTGGAAGATCAGTCGATATCGTATGAGCTTACGTATGCTTTCCTTAAATCATCCGGATTGAAGTCGGGCACAAAGGGTTTCATTCTGGCATGTCAAGACGGTGCCATTTTCACTCTAGCATACCGTCGTCACATTTTAAGCCAAGATCTTCCCGATGATAGCTGCAGGGCGTGTCATGCACACCCTGATCACCTAGGACACATAATACCCAGCTAACCTGTTACTAGCGTGAAAAGTTCCTAAGTGATCACATGTTATGAGAGGAATTGTTACTTGTATATCAGCTTCCTAGCTGGTAACGGGATAATCAGCGTAGTTTACTAGGAGGCTTGTTTGCATCCGTTACCTGCCAAACTAGTAACATGGTGGTAACAGCCGGCAACGATCTTAATTTTCGTGCGCATGTGCGAGGAATATGCATTCATTGGCTCCGTGATTTCCTGCATGATTTTAAAGTGCAAAATTAAATAGCTTTGACATTAAGTTTGCAATAAAAAACATTTTTCATTTTGACATGTGGTACATTCGTTTTTAAAATTATAAACAGCGGTTAGATTATCTAAATTACACAGAAAAATTTATTAATTTAAAAATCAGTACAGAATATCTACGTAATTGACCGTAATTGTTATTTTATAAAATTAACTTGTTACGAAAAATAAGTACAAGGTGCTGGTCAATTTTACAAGAAGATATTTTTTAAATAATGAAGAGTAATGGAAAAATTATTAAATTTATAATTTGTAATTATTCCCTTAATATTTGGCTTGTGCTTATTTTTTGTAGAAATTTAATAGGTTTAAAGTAATTGTGATCTCTTATCAATGAAAAATCACTTATATGGCAAGTACTGATGATAATATACGAATCAAATTACAGCATTTGGCCGACTTTCAAGCAAGTTAAAACAATCGTTCGATTTAACTGCGCTATTAAATTTGACTTTCAAATATGAGATAAAATTATTTTATCATGAATCTTTTTTTAATAGGCTTTTGTATTAAAAAATCTGATGATGAAAAAAGGTACTTTTATGATATGAATAAAAGTAATTGCTATATGTAAATATATTCAATAACAGGGGTTTCGAATCTCAATACGATATTAAATTTATTATTCATTTATAATTTTCTGGAAAAGCAAAAGGCTGATCAGTGTAACTTCTAAAGCTCAAAATTTTGATTCTGACCAATTTAAAATTGGAAGATTTAAAATTGAAATATTGTAAGAAAATAAAAGTTGTAGATAAAATATTCCTTAAGTGTTAGAATTTGGCAAGTTTTTACATTAAACAGTGTAGCATTTTTAAATAAAGCTGGTTCCAAATTGCAAATGTTTGAAATTAAATACCAACATTTTAAATCAGTCAGAATGAAATAAAATCCAATTTATTGTTTGCAAACTAATTTGAAAATTAAAAATGTTTTTGTAGTCTTTGATTTTCAAAGTTTTTTTTGAAATTAGTGTAATCAAATTGGTTGTAATAAGTGTAATTTCTGAAAGCACAAAATTTTGAATATGAATAATGTAAAATTAAAATATTCAGAATCAAAATAGTGAATACTAAAACTCCTTCAAAATGGTAAAAAAACTAAACGCTGCTAATACATACATCTTGAAAATTTGAAAACTTATAAGTTTCTAAGTTTAACAATATCAACTTTTTTAATTAAGCTAGTTTCAAGATGTATCTTTTTGAAATGAACACGTTCATTTTAAATCAGTGGAAATTAAATGAAATCAAATCAATTTTTTATGCAAAAAACATAATAGTTCAAAATGTTTTTATAGTCTATGATATTTTACAACTTTTTCAATTAGTTTAATTAAATTTAGTGTAATAAGTCTAACTTATAACAGCGCCAAATTTTAAATCTAAATCATTTTAAATAAAAAGATTTATAATTTAAAATCGACAGATTTAAAATTATAATATTGTGGACTAAAAGTAATTTGAAAAATAAAATTCATTTCTAAACGTTTCGAAGCAGTATTAATAAAAGAGAAACATTTTATTATAAATAAACTATTAAAATTGGGAAATAATTCTCTTTTTAACATTTTTCTACCTCACTGGTAGCGGCAACCAAAAAATTACCGCTACAGACAATAATATTCGTGGAAAAATGTTTAATGATTTCGGTTTTCTCTTGAAAAGTTAACTTCAAGTTTTGACTTTTGAATAAAATTTAACTAAAACATAAAACTTAATCATTAAACTCGTACAGTTTAATGATTTAGATTAAGTTAAAAAAAAGAAATCCATCTTATCGTTTTCAAAGCTGTAAATTGAAGAATGAATCAATAATAAATTTACAAATTATCTAAACTATATCATTTGAAGCATTTCAAATCTAGAAACGTTAAAGAGTTGAACGATTAACATTCTTTTTAAGTAAGCACTTTTCAAAGTCAAGTTTAAATTAGAAAGCACATCATATTTTCAGTAGTTTCAAATGAATATTAATGACTGATTAAATTTCTGTTCAATTCTTATTCATACATGAAACTTTGTTTTTGCTTTAAAATATTTTTAGATATTCCCTGTAAATTATTTTTTTCAAATAAAAAGTAATTTTTCGAGGAATATCAAGAAAAAATGTGACTATCTTAAAATCTACATTTTGTTTAAAATTTTCTGAATTCTTTGCAAATTTCAAATTTGAAATCTTACTAAATGTTTTCTCAAAATTAATTTTTTAAACTAAAAAATAGTTTTCCATTTCCCTGGGAATCTCGAAAACTTTTGTTTAAAGATTTCAACAATTTCTAATTGTCCCATTCCAACATTTTTGCAAGAGTATTAATAATTTTTATTTCGAAACGCTGTATAGTTTGAGATTAATATATGCTTGCACGCAGTAATAATTACACTTTTTTGTATAGAAAGAAATTTCCTCAGGGTGCACGAGACTTTGGCCGGATCATCTTTTTGAATTCATTGCAGACTGTAACCGCCTATCTCACGGTCGTGAGACGTGGTTACGGCTGAAATTTTCCCGCGATTTCGCTGGGTGGGGGTGCAATTTTTCAGATTAGCACCCGCTTATTTAATAATAATAATTTAATAATTATTTGATCTTGTGTGCGAAAATGTAAGTTTACACACTTCTGTAAAAGAAATGCAGAACGTTCATTGGCTGGGCCACTTTTTAATTTTGAGGTTATGTTCGTAAGGTTAGAAATTTATAAAGACTCTATCAGGATAAAAAGTGCGCCGATTACTTTTCTAAGATATCGTTTTCATGAAAAATACATATTTTCATTATTCTCATAGAACCCTTCACTTTCCGATTATGACTCTGACGATGACGAGCAAGAACTTAGACGTGAAAGAACATTTCGACCAAGGGTAAATTTTGACTTTGAAGGTACTCATGACTATAGTGAGAGATTCCGGATGAGTGCATATAAAAAAAAATTGATTAGCATTTCGAACTCGAAAGTTCATTGCCTCACTACCCGATTCGGGTAGTGTTTCTAGGTGGATAAATACTACCAGTGTAGGTCCACCACATCCACGACGGGTCAACAACACGCAGTATTCCCCGAACGGTCACCCAGCCAAGTACTAACCGCGCCCAACACTGCAAACTTCAGTGATCTAACGAGAACTGGTGTTTTCAGCGTGGTATGACCGTTGGCTGATTGGTATGATTTGTTAAAATCTCGAGAGATCACAAATTGATGAGTTTGAGGCGAAGAAAGAATTTCGAAGTTGGAGAAGTGTCGGGCTGGGACGCATTTGTACGTGATTGTACCGCGACGTCGATTGAAATGAACTAGAGTTGCATTATTAGCGACGAAAGAGAATAAATGAAATATCGGCCTGACAGAAAATAAAACAACAAGGGCTATTCCAATTATCATTATTAATCCTTTCCTAACAGTAGAATTAAGATATTTATAATATTCGTTGATTTATTCATCAATTGGAGATCCCTTACGAAATAACCGCAAATATAAATCTTGGACGAGAATAAATGAATGACGTCTCACAATAGTTATTTGTGATACAAGTGCGCAAAATAGGTGATTGTGTGCGAGTGTAAATTTTGCAGCATAAGCCGCAGGTGAATGATGCTATCACGCAAGTTAACAATCACCTGTTGGTACATGTATCACACGCTATTTTTTGCAACGTCCGTTCGAAAAAGTTGTTTCAGAAGGAGTTAACGAAAAATAATTATTTTATATTGCATAGAGTGGAATTAGCCCCCCCCCTCTCCCGCACCGCCTGCTGCACCAAAACGAAAAAATTAGTTAAAGTACGTGCCGAGCGCCTACAAGGAAAGGTTTCGTAGCCTATGAAGACGTTAATTTGAGTCTCAACAGAATCTTAAAAGAAAAGATTTTTAAATTTTGAGAATGAATTTTTTTGAAAAACTTTGTTATCAAAAAAGGTTTGAAAAAAGTATTTGTCAACCAAAATTTGGTTGAAAAAAAATTTTGTGAAAAAAAAAAGGTTTCAAAAAAAAATTTGTTGTTACATATGTACATATGTGAAAGAGGACGACTACATATAACTAAAAATGGGTTTGTACGATTACCGCTTATAATTGTTTGTGCTTCGTGTCAACGACGATGTGTCAGATTTAATTGTAATTTTACTTTGATAAAGGCCCAAAGACGGGTTGATACGTCGGCTTATTTTTATTTTTATTTATTTATTTTTTTTTTTTTTGACTAAATAAACGTATATCAAACGTGTGACCAAAATACTTTGTTTTTCTCTCTAAATGAGATAAATTTTCATCAAAAAAACATTCAAAGAAAGATTAAAAATTTCTGACTGTTCTCTTTAATTTGGTTTTCTAATAACTTTACTAGTTCATTGCTTTTTGTAAAAGCGATTGCGGCTTTAACCTGCCGCAACAATATATTCTTACCATTTTACAATATGCTCTTTTTCTTTCATTTCTTTATAATTTGAATGCCTCTTCACTCCGGCCTCTTGAATATTCTAAACTGCTGCTTTATCAAATGCAAAAATCTTTAATGAGCCGTCTCTAAAATTCAACAATATTTGGTGTAACTGAAAAATGTCCTAAATACTACCAACAGCATTGAAATCATTATTTCTGTTTCAGGTTCAAAAATCTATGAGAACCCAAGAAGAACGTCAATCGATAGTCTGAGGTTAGGAAGTTCCACAGTCAGTGAAAGTTCATCTATCTTGGAAAAATATTCAATGTCAGGTTTTAAAAGTTCCAGAATATATATGGCAGAAAAATGCGATACTGCATCGTTGCGAGAAAACAGCAGCAGATCGGAAATGACATGCCGCAATGGTTCCAGTACGTATCATGGATTAAGTCTCAGCAGAGCTTACAAAAGACCTCTACATGTTCCTGTACACGAACCTGCACACGAACCTGTACATGTAATCTTGACGGTTCCTGTGCAGGAATTTGGCGAAGGAAACTGTACATGATCCTGCAAAGGTACCTGCACCGACGAAAGAACCTTTGAATGATCCTGTATAGGTGCCTGTACAGGAACATGCATAGGATCCTTCACAGAAAGCCGTCAAAGGAACCTTTGGAAGGATCCTGTACAGAAACACGTATAGGGTCCTTTACAGAAAGCCATTGCGAAAACTGATGACGCTTACAGCTATAAACTTGCCTTCCTTTTATTCCCTTGAAGAACCAACTCACTATCGAGAGAGCCAAGACACCAGCAAACCCTGGCGGATTAGTTCCTATGCAGGTTCATTTACAGGATCCGGAACATGTTCCTGTACATGAACCCACATCTCAATTGCCTACGTGAAGGAACCTGTACAGGAACATTCAAAGGTTAGCTTGTATACAGGTTCCTTTGCAGGATCACGTATAGTTTCCTTCGCCAAATTCCTGCACAGGAACCGTCAAGATTACCTGTACAGGTTCGTGTGCAGTTTCCTGTACAGGAACATGTGCAAGATCCTCCGATGTTCCTGTACAGGAATTTTCAGCTGGGTAGAGAAAGAAAAGATCGAGGACCAATCGGTTTCCTCTATAAGTTTTTCATAGCTGAACTTAACACTACTATATACAGGGTGTCCCAGTACTCAAAAAACATATTTGTATTTTTGAATTCTAACAACAAAATGGTGTCGAAAATAATTATAAAAAAATTGTTCTGAAGCTAATAATTACCGAGTTATTAACAATTCAAGATTAAACAATCAGAAGCACGCGTTAGAAGATCGACAGTCCATATGCCATCGACAAGAGTGTGTGCATAAACAAGCTCATTTCGTATAATTTCTCCTCCGATCGCTTTTGCAGTAGGTTGTGACTCTCTGGTGCAACTTCACACGTCAACGAGATACAAAAATGGAAAAAAATAATTTCTTCAATCATCCAAATTCAACAGCATTCTCATGAATTCAGTGAAATTCTCTTGAATTATGTAAAATTCTCTTAAATTCGGTTGCATTCTTTAAAGTTCGGCAGAACTCTCTTTAATTCAGAAGAATTCTCTAACCTTCGGCAGAATTCTCTAACGTTCGGCAGAATTCTGTTCAGATCAACAGCATTCTCTTGTATAATGTAGAATTCTCCTGAAATCAGTAGAATCTCCTTGAATTTATCATAATTCTCTAGAATTCTGAAAAAAATATCTCGTTAATTCAGTAGGATTTTCTTCAATTATGTAGCATTCTCTTGAAATGTGTATAATTCTTTTAGATTCAGTAGAATTCTCCTAGGTTTGGTAGAATTCTCTTGAATTTAGTCAAATGATCCTGTTTTTTTCTTTTGAATTTAGCAGAATATTCTAGAAATCAGCAAACATTTTTTCAAATTCAAAACAATTCTCTAGAGTTAGGCAGAATCCCCTTGAATTAATCATAGATCTTAGGAATTCTGGATAAATATCTCGTGAATACCGTAGAATTTTCTGTATTTATGCATTCTCCTAAAATCTGTAGAATTCTCTTGAAGTCCGTAGAATTCTCCTCAATTCAGTAGAATTCTCTTACGCTTGGCAGAATTCTCTTTAATTTAGTAGAATTCTCTTGAGTTCAACAGAATTCTCGTGCAATCTGTAGAATTATCTCGAATTGAGTAGAACTCTCTTGGTTTTCGTAAAATTATCTTAAATTCTGTAAAAGACTCTTGTATTCTGTAGAATTATCCTAAATTCTGTAGAATCCTCTTAAATTCTGTAAAATTCCCTTTAACACTTTTGCACTCAGTGAAAAATTTTAAAAACTTCTGAATTCATTAGAATAAGCTTTGATTTATTTTAAATTCATTAGTCTTTCCAATTTTCATTGTTTGTGAACGTTACAAGAAATATCAATGAAATTCCATTGAAAAAATGCGACACGCCAGAGTCATAATTAAATGCTTGATGATTTCAGAGCACGGATTTAACAAAAAGTACCAATTCACTCTTTCCGGGTGCATTTCAAAGTGCAAACATATGCCCGCAAAAATCCCTCTGATGACGCACATCGTTTTTAAGGCATTTGAATATTATTGTATTGATCGGAATATCTACTTAAGTGTTGGATAAGTGTGTGAGGTGATTATTTTAAATTTTATATTTTTTAGCAGCTCAAGTTGGAGGAAGCTCAGACGAGGTTCGATGTAAGTACTAGGGGTGGTTTTCTTAGGCTGTATAATATTATTGTAGGAATCAAGATACCTGCTAGAGCCTTTCAAAGGTGTTTGAAGTAACAATTTTCAATTTCAAATTATTTTTGCTGCTCCAGTTAAATGCAACTTGGACGGCGTTTGTTAAAGGTACTTGGGGTGGTTTTTTGGGCTGTCTAATATTATTTCAGGGGCGAAGATAGCAACAAAGGTCTTGGAAAAGTGTATGCGGTTACTATTTTTAATTTGAAATTTTTTTGGCTGCTCAAGTCGAAGGTAACTGAGACGGGGTTTGTTAAATATACTAGAAGTCGTTTTTTTGAGTTGCTAAATATTATAGTAGGGATTGCAATACCTAAAAAAAAGTTGGGAAAGTGTGTAGGGTGATTACTTTAAATATCAAATTTTTAACTTTTTGACAGTTTTATTTCAAAGAAGCTGAGATTGGATTCGTTAAATGTACTAGGGGTGATTTTTTGAGACTGTGTCATATTATTTTAGGTATCGCGATATTGGCTAGAGTCTTGAAAGGTGTTTGGGTTGAACTATTTATAATTCGAATATGTTTTGCCTGCTTTAGTTGAAAGCAGCTGAGACTACTTCGTTTAACGTTCGAGGGGTGGTTTTTTGAAGCTGTGTTGTATGCTTTTGTAGAGGAAGTTGAGACTAGATACGTCACATGTACTATAGATGGTTTTTGGGGATGTGTAATATTGTTGTAGGGATGGGGATATCTACAATATTCTTGGGAAGGTGTCTTACATGACAAGTTTCAATTTGAAATGTTTTTGGCTGCTTTACTCGAACTTAATTAAGATGAGGTTCGTTGAATATACTAGGGGAGTGTTTCTGAGGTGTATTATATTATTTTTGTAACGCACGCACGAAATGTTCGCTTTTCGAGGTATGTATTGCGTGCGGGAAGTGACCAATTCCAAAGCCGTGGTAAAAAGCAGTCATAAAAAGACTTTTTCTAGCTGCTGCGCTTGCGCTCTTTGAGCAAGATTACTTCTTCTAGCTGCTGCGCTTGCGCACTTCCAGCCAGATTACTTTTTCTTGCTGTTGCGCTTGCGCATTTCGATTCAGATTTACTTTGCAGGACTGCCGAAATAATAACCTCACTTCATTATGATTTGACGATCGAGAGACTGATTGTGAGTAGTGAATAGTGATTGGACAAACTCGAAGTGATAAGTTACCATAAATGACTGATAAATTACCATCAATTACCGATAAATTACCGAAAATTTCGGAAATTTCTGGATACCTGAAATTTCCGGAAATTTATCAATTTTCCATAAATTTCAGGAAATTTGGGAAATTGTGCAATTTTCCATAAATTTCCGGAAATTTGGGAAATTGAGCAATTTTCCATAAATTTCCGGTAATTTTGGAAATTTTGAAATTTTTTCCAAAAAGCTTTGGCTACCTGAAATTTCCGGTAATTTAGCCGTTTTTCATAAATTACCGGAAATTTAGCAATTTTCCATAAATTTCTGGAAATTTTTGGAATTTAGCATTTTTTTTTCAAAAATTTCAAGATTTTTTCCAAAAAGCTTTGCATACTTTGAATTTCTGGGAATTTTCAGTAATATACATATACACCGGAAATTTCCGGAAATTTTTGGTAATTTTACCTTAAATTTACAAAAATTATCATATATTTCCAAAAAGATTATTCTTATTGCTTCTCAAATCGAAAATTTCCTGCATTTGTTACAAAAAATATCTTGTGCAACAGGTGCTGAAAGTAGACAGTTGCAACTCTTGTGAAGTTTACAGTACTTGCCATCGGCTCATCTTCGGGTCGTTTCCGACTTGTCTTCGGCTCGTTTACAGCTCGCCTTCGGCTCACTTCCAACTCGCCTACGACTCGCCTACAACTCCCCTTCGACTCGCCTCTGGCTCGTACAGCAAACTTCACACTCGTGTGGAACTGCCTACTTTCCGCACTTGTAGCACAATATACTATTTAGCGATGAGAATATCGACTAGAGTCTTCTGAGAGTGCCGAATCTAACCATCTTTAATTTTTGACTATTTTGGTTGTTTTTGTTGAAGGTAGCTGAAACGGGGTTTTTAAATGTACTAGGGATGTTCTTTTGAGCCTGTATAATATTATTATTAGAATAGTGATATGGAATAGAGTCTTGAAAAGGTGTCTCAAGTGACTATGTTTAATTTGAAATTTTTTGCCTGCTTTATTTGAAGGTAACTCAGACGGGTTTCTTTAATATACACGGGTTGGCTTTATTGGGGTTGTTGAATAATATTTTAGGGTTTGAAATATCTAATAAAGTCTTCACACAGTATGTGGGGTGATCATTTAGAAATACAATGTTTTTTTGGCTACTTTAGCCGAAGTCAATTGTGACTGTGTTCGCTAAATGTACTAGGGGCAGCTTTGTAAGGCTGTGTAATATCATTGTAGGAATAGGGATATCTAATAAGAGTCTTCAGAAAGTGCCTAGGGTGACTATATTTGATTTGAAACTCTTTTGGCTGCTTAAATTAAGTGCAGCTGAGACGGGGTTCGTTAAATGTACTAGGGGTGGTTTTTTGAGGCTGTATAATGTAGAAATGGCAATATCTTCCAGACTCTGGGAAAGGTCTATTAGGTGACTATTTTTAATTTGAAATTTTTTTGACTGCTTCTGTTGAAGCCAGCTGAGACGCGATTCGTTATATGTAGTAGGTGTGGTTTTTTTTGAGTCTGCGTAATAATATTGTAGGGGCGGGGTATCTATGAGAGTCTTGGAAAAGGGTGTGGGGTGATTATTTTAAATTTTGAATTTTTTGGCAATAAAGCGCGATGTAAATACGTCCAAGCGCGTAGCGCGAGGTGAATACATAATCAAGCGCGAAGCAAGAGATAAATATGTGATCGAGCGCGAAGCGCGATATCCAACAGTCGCGCGCCCTAGGCGCACTCAAACTTGCGAGCGAAGCGAGCCGCGCGCGAAGCGCGCAATGAGAATGTTCCTGCGAAGCGGGCAGATTTTTTAGGGTTGATTTCGTAAAATAAATGTAAAGTGTTTGGGAAACACACACAAATAGGCCAAAATTCTGATATGATTATGTTTATGGTGAGCGGAATTTATCTTCACCATTTTTCTTCATAGTAAATATTAAATTTAAACAAAATAACCCATGACACATTTTAAATGGAGTATCAAAGAATATGTGAGAATTGAAGCGAGTCAAAATAATCGATTGGCCCTCCGTAGCAAGCAGTTTCATGCTTGGGGTCACAGGGGGCCTGTGTGCCCTGCTTTATGCCCTATGTGCCAGCTATGTTACAATCATTTAATTATGACTCTGGCGGATCGTATTTTTTATTGGAACTATATCGACATTTCTTGTGAGCTTCACGAAAAAAATGGGAAGGACTAATGAATTCGAAATAAATCAAAGCTTATTCTAATGGACTCAAAGGTATTAAAAAATTCTTAAGTGAGTTCAAAACTGTTCAAAAATTTTCTAAGGAATTTTACAGAATTCAAGAGAATTTCACATAATTCTACGTAATTCAAGAGAATACTACAGAAGTCAAACGACTTTTACAGAATTCAAGATAATTCCACAGAGTTTAAGAGAATTCTACTAAACTGAAAAGAATTCTACTGAATTCAAGAAAAATCTACATCATTCAAGTCAATTGTAATGAATTAAAGAGAATTCTGCCAAATTCGTGAGAATTCGACTGGATACAAGAGAATTCGGCATCATTCAAGAGAATTTGGCTGATTTCAAGAAAATTCTACTATTTAAGAGAATTCTGTCGAACGTAAGAGAATTCTTCTAAATTCAAGAGAATTCTACGGAACTTAGAAGAATGCAGCTGATTTCAAGATAATTTCGCTAATTTAGGAAAATTCTACTGAATTCAAGAGAATTTCACTGATTTCAAGACAATTCTACTACATTCAAGAGAATTCTGTTAAACCTAAGAGAATTCTAATAAATTGAGAATTTTACATGACCGAAAAGAATTCTACTGAATTCAAAAGAATAATACAGAATTCAAGATAATTCCATTGCATTTGAAAGAATTCTGCTGAAATCAAAAGAATTCTACAGAATTCAAGAGTCTTTTACAGAAATTAAGATAATTTAACAAAAATCAAGAGAGCTCTACTAATTTCAACAGAATTCTATAGATTACTCGAGAATTCTGTCGATTTCGAAAGAATTGTACCGAATTCAAGAGAATTCTACTGAATTCAAGGGAATTCTGCTCAACTCAAGAGAATTCTGCCAGACGTAAGAAAATTCTACTGATTTGAAGGGAATTTGGCAGACTTCAAGAGAACTATACAGATTTTCAGAAAATGCATAAAGAGAATTCTACTGTATTCACGAGTTATTTATAGAATTCCAGAGAATTGAAAAAATATCATGAAATCTGTAAAGACACTCCGTATAAATAGTATTCAGTAAAATACATCATTTAAACGAATTTTGTATTCTTCATTGAAAAACTACTAATTGAAAATGCTTTATCAAGATTAAAAATAATTTTCGAGTATATTTTTTGCTCACAATATATTATTATATTTTATATATTTTGATATTTTTCTCAAAAAACTAAACCTTTGGTGGAGGTGCTGCCAGCCAGTACTTCCACTGAAGCAAATTTCAGAAATTAAACATATAACCAAACCACAATTATGGGCTTTTTTGCGCTTTTCAAAATTATAAAAATCAATTTTCTTCAAACAACGCATACAATGGATTATGAGCTCAGCATAAATATAATCATATTAGAATTTTGGTCTATTCTTGTGTTTTCCAAAAACCTTCACATTTATTTTACGAAATAAAAAAAAACCTGAGGGAGTAGGTTGAAAAAACGTATATCATAGCTCTAAACTACTTTATAGCTTACTAAAAATTTTTTTGGGACTTACAAACACAACCAAAAAAATCTTTAACTAAAAATAGATACCATAGAAACCTACAATAGTATTAGACAGCCCCAACAAACCACACCCAGTACATTCAACGAATCCCATCTCAGCTGCCTCTAAGTTAAACTGTCAAAAAATTCAAAATTTAAAATAATCACACTTTATTTAAAATAATCACACACTTCCCTAACACTCAAGTCGAATTTTTTTGATTGTAGAAAATATCTCTTTCCATTTTTGTATCTCGCTGACGTGCGAAGTTGCACCAGAGAGTCACAACCTACTGCAAAAGCGATCGGAGGAGAAATTATACGAAATGAACTTGCTTATGCACGCACTCTTGTCGACAGCACATGGACTGTCGACCTTCTAACGCGTGCTTCTGATTGGTTAATCTTTAATTGTTAATGAATCGGTTATTATTAACTTTGAACAATTCTTTATAATTATTTTTGACGCCATTTTTTTGTTAGAATTCAAAAATACCAATGTTTTTTGAGTACTGGGACACCCTGTATAATGCACTTACTTCACTAACGCAATATATCGTACGCTGAATGTATCGGTCGAAACGGAGCTTACATACTAACTAAGACAATTTTCAGCGCTTGTGAGCAACGACCAGTGCCAGGCCAAAAATTTTTGGTGTCCTTAGTCATACACAATTTTCTTATTTCAACTTCGGATATTCGTGTGAAATTTCTCACTAAAATGTTATACAGTAACTAGGACAGAGTGGGCTATGGTGGCGGGCTTTAAATTGAATGTCTTATAAATTATGATTGAAATGTGATTTTGACTATGTATATTTTAAGCTGAAGGTTACGTTATCAGCGAGGATTGTTATTACGCGAATAATTTTAATTTCAACAGTCAATAAATGCTTTCGCATCAATCGAAGTAAAGTATGTGGCAAAACCCAGTTAACCCATATTGATTAGGACTTGTTCCGGATTCCATGTTTTCAGCAGGACAGGTTCCGGATTCCATTAGTACTTTAATTCTAGTCCATAATCAATTTTCCTCCTGGGCTGATTTAAGATTGATACGGACCTTTTTCGGATTCCGTATTTTGTACGGACAACTTCCGGATTCAATAGGACTTTTTCCCATTTGTACTTTAATTCTAGTAGATAATGAACTTTCTTCCTGGATTAATTTTATATTAATTTGGACTTGTTCTGGATTCCGTATTTTAGCCGGACAAATGCTGGATTCAACCGGACTTCTTTTCATAAGGACTTTAATTCTAACAAATAATAAATTTTTTTTTTCGGACTAATTTCCGATTGATTCGGACTTGTTCCAGATTCCGTGTTTTCAGCCCGACAAATATCAGATCTAACTGAACTTATTTCCATTAGCACTTCAATTCTACCAAATAATAAATGTTCCTTACGGACGAATTTCAGATTGATTCGGACTTGTTCCGGATTTTGTGTCTTTAGCCGGACTGATTCTGCATTAAACTAGATGACTTGCCATTAGTACTTGAATTCTAACGGATAATAAATTTTTATCTCTGAGTAATTTCAGATTGATTCGGACTTGTTCCGTATCTTCGTCCGGACTTATTTCGGTTTAATTTGGACTCATTCCGGAGTGGCTGTTCTCACCTGGACAAATTTCGTATTAGACCGGACTACTTTCCATTTATACTTCAACGAAAATTATTTCAGATGCTGAAGTCCGGCGAAATTGGAGATCTGGTCTAACTTTGTCCAGAGTCGACATTTTTTTCCGGAAGGGTTTCGGACATATCCAGACACATTTCTGACTATTTTTATACAATTTTCGGATTAAACCGGATATATTGCGGAGAAAATTCTTAAACCGAATCGATTCCGGATTATTCCGGACAGATAGCGCAGCGGTTCAGTAGTGAGACTTGCTCTTTATTGAGGTGTATTTCGGGGGGGGGGGGGATTATTCGCTAATTCGGGTTACCTAAAAACCTCCTAACGCTAAATATAGTGGAGAACTTGAATCACAAATATTCACACTTACTCAAAATTATAATAGTATAATACTTACTGGAGATTTGTGCACAAATTTAAATTCGAGTAATAACCTAACTAAACATTTGAAATCTGTCATTCACCCCGCGGGACTTTCTATAGTGCCACATTATTCCACTCATCACTCTAATTTCACTAGTACACGCAGAGACTGAATTATTGTAAATGACATCGAAAAAGTAATATCCTATTCACAGCATGCGATTGCGTTCTTATTCAATCATGATCTTATAAACATTGAGTACCAAATTTCTAGTAATCTTCCACCTAAGCCTGCTCCCACACGGATTGAATTGAACCGGATATGTTTTGGAGAAAATTCGTTGGGCCAGATAAAACCAATAACTTCTGGTGGAAGGAGTTTACTTCTGCGCATCAACATTCAGCTCATATACTTATTGCTTTCTTAAACGGAGAACAACCCATCCCGCTTGCTTAAACACCAGCTGCAAGCGATTCACTAGCATCCTCGAAGAGAGGGAATTAACGTCTATCGAGCCGGTATAGAGTGCAATAGTTGAACAACGTGGATGCAAGAGAGGGCAGGAAGGTTGCAAGGATAACCTATTAATAGACAGGTGTATCACCCAGCACTCGATCAGGTATCGACGCAATCTGTCCATGACTTGGATTGACTACTGTAAGGCATTCGATAACATGAACCATGAGCTACTTATTAAGCTCGTTGAGTGCCTGAAGGTACATCCAACAATAGTGAGATGCATGAAAGAGCTTATAATTTTGTGGCGGACAAGATTTATCCTAACATCTCACAAAAGATAAGTGACTACCAGCTACATCACATATAAGCAAAAGCTCTGGATACTTATGTGGCCCGCCAAACAGAACAGAATATAATGTCAACCACCTTTTATACATGGACGACCTTCGACTCTTTGCTTCTTTAAAAGAGGACCTTAACATCCTTGTGGCGGTGGTAAATAGGTAAATCGAAGGTGATTCGCATGAGCTTTGGACTGGACAAGTGTGCCTGAGTCCACCTACACCTAGGTAGACTAGCAACTACATTATCGCGTGATGATCAGGATTGTCAACTTATAGGTAAAAATACTATTCAACATCTCGATAATGGAGAAACATATACATATCTTGGTACACCGCAAGCGGAAACCCAAAATGTGTGAGTCTTAAAAATAGTTCTCGCAAAAAGGTATCGTCAAATTCTTAGAAGAATGTGGGCTCCTGAATTATCTGGGATGAATAGGATCCAGGCGACCAAAATGTTGAATGGAATGTCGATGAGTTAAAGCAACTTGACCGAACCACACGAAAGATGATGACAATCCATGGAAGTCATCATTCTCGATCCTCCGTACCTCGAATATACCTCCCTCGTTCTAACTACCACAGATTCTCTTATGCCAGTCGTACATCAACATGAAGTCGTCAATGCTACGGCGTTTCTATATCGTGCCGCAGATAGGGCCGCAGAGGATTTGGGTTCCCATTTGATTTCAGCGATATCACACATGGCCTAGCATCACTAACACTTTTGATGCTGAAAAGTCGTGAACAGGAAGCAGAACGTTCGCTTTTACTAAGAAAACATGCTGACAAGCCACTTCAAGGTTAATTCTACGGCATTATACGTGAAGAAGAGCTATCGATGGGTCTGTCCAACGTGTTTCTCAAGTCTTCTGGATTGAGATCGGAGACTGAGGGATTTCTTTTTGCCTGTCAAGACGGTGTTATAGAAACCTTAGTCTACCGTTAGCGCGTAATGAATGCACCTGTAGGTAATAGCAACTGCCGAGCGTGCAAGCAAGAGCCGGAAATACTTGGACATGTTCTCAGTGGATGCTCGAAGTATGCATGTTACGGGTACATACAGAGACACAACGCAGCTTTAAAAGTGTTATATTATCATCTTCGGCACTTCTATGGTGCTGATCTATTGCCAGTCGTGCTGTTTGCTCAGGGGGAGCTTGAGTCCGTAGTTGAGAATGCTCAATGTAAGATCTTCTGGAATTTCTTATTCTCCGCCACTCGACGTACCAGCGCTAGAAGGCCTGATATTGTCCTCGAAGATCTGAAGACGGAGATCATTCACGTGGTTGAATTCTCGGCACCAGCCGATGGTAATATCACGGCAAAGGAGGAAGAAAGACGGGCGAGACATCAAGCACTCATTTCCGAGCTGAGCAGACTGTACCAAGGCTACAAACTCCATCTTGCAGTTCTCATAATCGGCTGTCTTGGAGGCATCAAAGCTCCATTTCCTAGCCAACTCGAAGAAATCCTGGCTTGCCATCGTCAGGAGATTGGTAGCTCAAAAACATATCCAGAGGTGACACATTCATCTGCAACTGTGCCGTCTGCCGCGTAAGGTCATCCGCGGCTGGAGACTGGACTCCAAGTAACAGTGTTTGAATCTTGTACACCAAAGCACCATCGCACGACTTAGGGAGTCAATGATACGTGGGTAAATTTTATATACTTTCAAGACTTCAAGAAAATAGTCATGTGGTACGAAAGGAAACGCCTGCTTGTAGTCAATGTATGCCATGTGTAAGTTTCTTTGATGTCTACGAGCTTGCTTCGTGGCAACAGCGTCTATGGTGACCAGATCTTTAGTGTCTCGCGAGTTTCTACAACATCCTTTCTTTTTTTCTGTAAGGATGTCATTCTCGTCCCAGTGAGAATATACCTTATCTGCTATGATAGCTGTAGGATATTTTGTGATGATTTGCAAATACACACTCATATATACATACATATTGAAATATTTAATAATTGATGCAGAAACATTCCAAAAATTACATTCAGTGTTTCCAGGTACATCGACGAGTTTTTCATGAAGTTGTTAACAAATTAGAGAAAAAAAGTATTTTTTACGAGAGCGCTCACCGATTTCGTAATGTTTTATCCCCATTTTTACCCCACCGCTCTTCGTAATCTGGAATCTTAAGTCAAAAAACTATTCCTGTTACGGTTATCTCGAACTGAACGTAATTTTGGGAAAGATTTTTTTTTTTTATACCATTAAGCTATTTCCCTTTCGGCGAGCCTCTAGGGGTAGGCGTGACTTTACCCGATTCGGGTAGTGTTTCTAGGTGGATAGTTTCTTGTAGTAAATAACTACAAGTGTGGGCTCACCACACCCACGACCGCCAACAGCAAAGCAGTAGTATTATTCCCAAGCGGTCACCCATCCAAGTACTAACCGCGCCCAACACTGCTTAACTTCAGTGATCTAACAGGAACTGGTGTTTCCAGCGTGGTATGGCCGTTGGTTGCCCAATCAAAATTATTTTTGAATGATCCAGCGCCGCGCCGGTCGGTACACCAGCTAGACTGGCCTGCCTGTCCGAGCGCGTGAAGGAAGGGTTTGCTCAGATATACTGTCATAACCGCATAACTATTGAAAATTCCATTATCTCAACCAAGTTTATGATTGGGAAAAGGTCCAGATTCTTTTCAAAATTACTTTAAAAAATAGTACCACAAGAGAAAAAAATACTGAATTAACATTTTGCATCGCAATTTGTTTATAAACATTACAAAGTTTTCAAAAATGGGTCTGATAAAATGGAAGGGGAGAATGAAAAATAATGAATCTTGGACAAACACAGGTTCAGGGATGGCTGAATACAAATGTATTGCAGTAATTTCGAAATTCAAAATGAAAATGGAAATGTTATAAACAAATATGTGGTTTTGTCTTTTTTATTGTTATAGGCCAGTCGGCATAAAATTTGGCAACCACTGTTTAAAGTGATTTAGTCACGTAAAAACCCAACTCGATTTTCAAAGCGAAAGTCGAGTAGGAAATTTTCCGGCTCAATCGCTTTACAACGGTGTTTACAAGACGAGCCTGCTTTCATCCATTGAGTGAGTCATCACGACATGGGTGAAAATGGGCCTTGAAACGACAGTGCCAATAACTGTCCATTGTCACGGTCCCCTAAACGACGCGCCATGTGAGAAGATGTTTCGGCTGGATTTTCCCCGGTCATCGAAAAACAAGTCGGTAGGCACGTACACCGAAGGTGTAAACAAGTCGCTGATCACGTACGCCAACCACGGCTATTTTCTATCTCCTTCTAGCCTGTGCGCGTCAACACAGGGGAGCTCAACGAGGACGCTTTCCTCGTGATCAAAATATTATTTTTCTATTTCTAAATGTTTTAATATTTTGATTACCGCATTTTCTTCCTTTCGAACTTTATTGCCCCTTTGAAAATAATATCACCCCACGTTTTGACTCTGAAAAATTTTTAATTTTAGTTTTTAATTACCAACGTTTTGATTTCGTAGGATTTTATTCTGGAAACGACTAGCTTTAAGAAATTTTATATATTCGAGTAATTCTTATTTTCACTTTTGTTGATTCGCAATCTTTTAATATTATTATTTATCATTATTATTAATAATTATAATCCTTGATTATAATGTCTTAGGTATTATAATGTCTTTGTACCTACTTTAGCTAGAGTGATTCTGCTTGTGCAAAATGAAAGTAAGAATCGCCAAATAACGTTTTCATTAATTGAATATGTAATTTTTCGTTTACAATTATTTTTAATGTTAAGTTGAAGATTTATAAAATTGTTGAAAACGGCGCGAGGCGCGCGAGATAGACGGCAGGCAGCACGGAGAACGGTGTCCCCAACGCTCCGTTGCGACTCCGGTTCCGGGCGTATCGGCCAATCAGCGGGCCAGCTGCAGCTCCCTGCCTCGCTCGATCACTCGCGCCTCTCGCCCATAAAAGCCGGCACACGAGCTGTTCTCCTCACTTGGCGACTGATCTTCACTTTCCAACTTGGTCGTACGCAGCTCCGCGTCCGCTCAAGTTGCTAGACTTTTTTCCTTGCCTTATTTCTCTCCTACCTTCTTTATTTTTTCTTACCTTCCTTCGGTACGCCTCCGTGGCTCCGGAAAGTTTTCTTCTCTGTCTTCCTTCGGTACGCCTCCGTGGCTCCGGGAAGTTCTTCTTCTCTCTCTTCCTTCGGTACGCCTCCGTGGCTCCGGGAAGTTCTTTCTTCTCTCTTTTCCTTCGGTACGCCGCCGTGGCTCCGGGAAACTCTCTATCTCACTTTCTCTCTCTTCAACCTAACCTCCTTTTACCTTCCTTGTTCCTTCTTCCAGCCGTATGCCTCACGACAAGTCCTCCCGTTCCCGCCCCGGCAAAGGCACCCAAAAACGCCGACGGGACGCCGCCTCCGCTTTCTCTTCCCAACCTTCTCAACCTTCCTTGCCCACGGTACCTCCTCCACCGCCCTCTCCAAGGCATCCTATCCTCCTCATCAGCTCCTCAAAAATCCTCTCTCCACGTTCCCGGGTAAAATTTATCCTAGTCCCCTCCTTCTCCTCTTCCTCTACGTCGTCGGGCCGCTTAGACTTTTCTAAACGTTACGACGACCTAGAGCCCCTCCGCCCTCGGGCCGGAACGGTGATACAACAACCATCGATCTGTCGTGCACCCCCCCCCCTCCCCGGTGCGGCCCCAGATCCACGCTGTCTGTCGTGGCCCCTCGGTGTGGCCACAGGCCACCACGTAGCTCGCCGACTAGATCGGCCAACCTAGCGCCCGGCCAGCACCTCGCGTCAGCCTCCTCTCTTCCCCACACATGGACGGGCTACAGGCATATCGATACCTTCTCTCCTCCCGAGGGGCTCAGAGGATTCATCAAACCCCTCCAAGCAGGCAGCAGAAGGAAACCAAGTCCATGAAGAACCTCGACATCTTCCTGGCCGAAAACAACCGTCACTTACCCGCTCGTGGTGCACCCGCCTTCCGTCTCCGACCAGACGACGTCCGACCACCGTCACAGTAGAGCCTAACTCGCTCCATGACTGCGCCCGGCAAGCGCCCCAACAGCGCCCGACCAGCGCCACATCAATCACGAGGCAACTGAGAGTCCCGAACAACACCACCTCTCAGACTCCATCAACCACATCCTACTCACACCTGTGATTAAGTCGGATGTCACAATCCCCGGCTTACATCATTATCAGTGCTAAATTTTTTTCTCAATAAAAACAAAAGAGCACTATATTATAAAAAATAAGAAAAATTTACATTTATAATTGTAATAAACAAATTACGGAAACATATCGTCAGAATTTACATTTTCCGGTAAAAAAAAAAATTATTTTAATCTCACTGTACTATTGAGGGCACA
>CAKNXH010001920.1:56206-125697 GCA_932178445.1 Andricus quercusramuli | reverse complement strand
TAGGTTGTGTTACCATTTTACGCAGAAAAAGGAAATTTGTAATAAAACATTATTACATCTCAAAGATTAAAAATTTTTCAAGAACTTACGTTTTTTAGTTTTTGTAACGTTTTTTAAACAAATATAATTAGATTTTAAAGTTTCATAATTTTTTATTAATTCTAGATTATGTTACCGCTTTGCATTGAAAATTTGTGTTTTAAAAGAAAAAATATAATTTGAACAAGGCGCAGAATCTTTAAAATTTTTGGATTATATTTGTGTTTTCCGTCGGAAATTAGTATGTTTAATAAAAACAAACTGTATTTTTTTAATGAAGATTCACAAGTTTAAACAATTTGAGGTTATGTTAGCGTTTCACATCAAAAATTAGTATTTTAAAACAAAAATCATTATGATTTGAACAAGATTATCAATATTTATTAATATTTATCATTAATAATTACTATTATTAATTTTGGATGAACATTTTTCACCAGTAAACGGTTATTTTAAACAAAAATTATTCGTTTTCGTGGAAGATTTAAAATTCAGAACAATTTCCTGTTATTTTATGCTAGTGCTTTTCATCGGAAATTATTGGCATTTTTGATAAAAAATTATTAAGCTTCAAAGAAGTTTTACCATTTTAGAACAATTTAAGGTTTCATTAACATTTTTCACCGAAAAATTGTTATTTTTTTTTTAAACGTACGATTTTTCAGATCATTATACATCAGATTATCATTTAATCATTAAAAATCACAATTTTTATACAATTTTGATTCTTTTTTAACGCTTTATAACGGAAATCCATACTTTCAATAACAAATCATTGTTTTTCCAAGAAGATATAATTTGGAACAATTTTGGGTTATGTTAAACCTTTTCACCGGAAATAGTTTGCTCTGAAAAAAATATCATAGGCTTGAAAGATTTATAATCTTAAAAATTAGTTGTTATATCTTATGTTAGTGTTTTTTGTCTGAAATTATTTTTGTTAATTAAAAAATAATTCAATTTAAAAAAATATTTACAATATTTGAACCATAATATGTTAGTATTTTAGTCGGAAATTGGTATTTTTTAACAAAAATACAACAGTTTGATTGCCTATATGATGTATGAAAGTATTTTATTATATTAATTCTTTAGTTAAAATATTAATTTTCATCAATTATCATTAATTTTATCTTTTAATTTAAAAATTGCGGTTAAAAATAAACAAGCGCCCGCATTTTTGTCTTCTAGTTCGAATAAAATGTTGGTCAACGAAAAATAAATTGAATAAATTAACTTTCAAATTGAAAAATCTAGTAATTGTGAATTTTTGATTGTGAATTTCTAGTGGAATTATTATATTAAACTGAAAAATGTGTGTACCCTGCTCCATCTCTTGATTACTGCCATCATTCTTGTCGATTAAATTCATCCATCCGCTATCGACAGATTCATTTGCCTCCTTGCTTCTGTTAAGGGAACCATTGTTTCGATTATCACCTTCCTCTTCATCTTCATCCTCCTCTTCACTATCAGTATCATTAATAATTGTCTTACTTGTGTTTAATCCACTGGAAAAAAAAATGTAATTTAGCAAAGAAAACATATTCGTATCTCAGGAAATTTAAACACTTGTCATTGCTACCAAGATTCCATATCTTGTAACTAGTTTTCAATATAATCATGAATAAAAGTATCTGGTATTTCCTACTTTTCAAAAAATGTTTATTATTTATAATTAACATTATCTTTTATAACAAAGAGAGAAAACGCAATCAAATTCATCAGATTAGAAGAGTTAAAAAAACTTAAATGATTTCTTATTTGGAACAGAGAATATTGAAAAAGAATTATAATTCTGAATTTGAACAGGGCTTTTTTTAATTTCCTTCTTCTTAGAGTTAAAATTATTTTCCGAAATTCCCGATCCGTGTCAAAAAAATCCCTGCTCCAAATCACAAATACTTTGTAAAGTCTGGCAAATTTTTATTTTCGAAAAAAAACGAATTTTTAAATTCAAATAAATTCTGATTTGAGACAAGGAATTTTTGAATTATAAATCTTTACATGATTTTTTAAATATTTCATTTATTTATTCCCCACCCATACTGAGAAAAATTAAATTAATTTCCAAAATTCCTGATCCAAATCAGAATATTCACTTACAAAATTCTGTTGTAATTCAAAGATATAGTGACACCCTTTTTGCAAAATTTATGTTATTATAAATCAGAATTAAAATTAGTCTCCAAAACTTCCAGTTCCACGTCAAAAATTGCCTGTTCCAAGACAAAATTGTAATCATTTATCAAATTCCCTGTTCCAAACAAAAAGAATTATCATTCTTTTAGAAAAGCCCATATACCAAGTAAAAACTAATTTCACTTTCCCTGATCGTTATTACTGTTTCTTTCAGGTTCAATTTCCAACTAAAGAAATTAATTTTTACTCACAAAGATGAATTTTCAACAATTTTGTTTAATTTTCTACCAAAAAGGTGAATTTTGAACGAAATACACGAATTTACAACAAAATAGTTGAATGTAAAAAAAAAGAAATTCATTTTCAACTAAAATGAGGAATCTTGAACCAAGAAAATGATACATAAATTTTCAACTAAACATAAATTTTCAAGTTCAACCCAAAATGGAATAGTTATATTCACAGTCAAAAATTAATTGGTATCCATAAAAAACAAATTGTCAACAAAACAGTTCAATTTTTATCTGAAGAAATAAATTTTTCGCCAAAAATATGAATTTTTACCAAGAAGAATAATATTCTACCACAAAAGACGAATTTTCAGTAAAACGCATGAATTTTCAACAAAATAGTTGAATTTTGAACTAAAGAAGATGAATTTTCAACCAAACACGGAGTAGTTAAGTTTGCAGTTAAAAAAATTGTTGACTAAAAAGATGAATTTTCAGACATAAAGATTAGTTTTCTACCAAATAAATTTCTGATAGCAAATTTTTGCCAGTTTTTGGACTAATAATTTTTCTTTGTTTGGAAAAAATTTGTTTGGTCCACATCTATTACCCTGGTCGACAATTTTGTTGAAAATTCATTAATTTGGTTCAAAATTAATTTTTTTATTGATGATTCATCATTTATAGTTGAAAATTCATATGTTTTGTTAATTTTGTTGTTATGAAAAATTAATTTTTTCAACTGAAATGTAACTTTATGGTTAAAAATTTATCTTTTTGGTCGCAAATTCAACTATTTGGTTTAAATTAATTTTTTTTATAAAAGATTCATCATTATGGTTGAGACTTAATATATTCTGTTAAAAATTAATTTCTTTGGGTAAAAATGTAACTATTTTGTTGACAATATGTTTTCTTTTTGATAAAAAATTAATTGATTACAAATTGATTTATAAAATTTAATTTTGAACCAAATTATTGAATTTTCAACCAAAAAGATTAATTTTGTACCAAAAACACGAATTTTCACCAAAATGCAAAATTTTTGACTGAAAAAGATCAATTTTAAACCAAAAAGGGAATAGTTATATTTTGAGTTAAAAAATTAATTTTTAATCAAAAAGAAAACGTATTGTCAACAAAATAGTTACATTTTTACCCAGTGAAGGTAATTTTCAACAAAATATATTAATGTTCAACCATAATGATGAATCTTCTATAAAAAAAATGGATTTTAAACCAAATAAATGAATTTTCGACCAAAAAGATTAATTTTTAACCATAAAGTTAAAAAAATTAATTTTTAACAATAACAAGATTAAACAAAATATATTAATTTTCGACTACAATGATGAATCATCAATAAAAAAAAAATAAATTTTGAACCAAATAATTGAATTTTCAACCAAAAAGATGAATTTTCATCCAAAAAGATTAATTTTGTACCAAAAACCCGAATTTTCACCAGAATGCATAAATTTTCGACTAAAAAAGATCAATTTTCAACAAAAAATGGAATAATTGTATTTTGAGTGCAAAAGAATTAATTTTTAATATAAAAAAAAACGTGTTGTCAACAAAATAGTTATTTTCTTACCCAAAGAAATTAATTTTCAACAAAATATATTAATGTTTAATTATAATGATTAATCTTCTATACAAAAAAAAATTAACCAAATAGTTGAATTTCTAAACTAAAAAAAGCAATTTTCAACAAAAAATGGAATAGTTGAATTATTATTTATAAAAATTAATTTTCGATTTGTTTGTATACAAAGCAGTTGAAATTTCAACACGAAAATATGAAGATTAAAAAAAAGTGAATTTCCAATTAAAATGTCAAATTTTGAAATAAAAAATTAGTGTGTAACCCAAAAAAGAAATCTTCAATAAAACACACACAATTTAAACCAAATAGTTGAATTTTCAACCTAATAATTGAATTTATAAAATAAATAAATCCATTTTAAACCAAAAATAGAATAGATAGTTAAATTTTATTAAAAAACATTAATTTTCAATTATAAAAAAACGGATCTTTTACAAAACAGCTGAATGTTCGACCCAAAAATGTAAAATTTCAAAAAAAAAAGTTAATTTTCAATCAAATAGTGAAATTTTCAACCAAGCGAATTAATTATCTACAAAAAAGACGAATTTTCAAACCAACTACATACATTTTCTACCAAATAATTGAATTCCTAAACTAAAAAAAATCCTCTTTAAACCAAAAATGGAATAGTTACATTTTCATGTAAAAAATTGATTTTCATTTATGTATAAAAAAACGAATCTTGTACAAAACAGCTGAATGTTCCACCCAAAAATATAAAATTTCAATAAAAAAATAAAATTTTCAGTTGAAAACATTAATTTTTACCCCAATAAAGAAAAGTTTCGACAAAGTAGTTCAATTTTCAACAAAATAGATTAATTTTCCACTAAAATTATGAATCTTTAACCAAAGAAGATGCATTTTTAATAAGAAGCATAATAGTGGATATTTCAACAAAAAATAGTTCTGACAGTTGCAGAGAATAGTTGAAACCTAAACAAAACAAAAATTAATTTCAACCAAACAAAGGCATTTTTAACAAACAAAAAAATAATTTTCTTCCATAAAGACGAATTTTCAACAAAAAGCATACATTTTCAACCAAATAGCTGAATTTGCAATCAAGAAGATCAACTTTCTAACAAAAAGAAAGAATTTTAAACCAAATAGTTGAATTTTGGACCAAAAAGATGAATTTACAACCAGAAGGATTAATGTTGTACCAAAAACACGAATTTTCACCAGAAAGCATCAATTTTCGAATAATAAAGATAAACATTTAATCAAAAAGAAAACTGTTGTCAACAAAATATTTATATTCTTACCCAAAGAAATTAATTTTCAACAAAATATATTAATGTTCAATTATAATGATGAATCTTCTATAAAAAAATTAATTTTAAAGCAAATAGTTGAATTTTCGACCAAGAAGATGAATTTTTAACCATAAAGTTACATTCTCATTAAAACAAATTAATTTTTCACAGCAACTACAAAACTTCAACAAAATACATGAATTTTCAAGTATAATGGTGAATTTTCAATTTGTGGCATGAAACATCAGAACATATCACAAAAAATCAGAAAATCAGGACAGCGATAAAAAATCAGGGTCGGTCAAACCCTGGAAACCTTAAAAATGAGACAGTCTCTCGAGCAATTAGAAAAATCTCTTCAACAGCTTACTACATTTATGTATGAAAAAATTATTTAAAAAAAGAAATAATTAAATAAAAAAGGATAACTCACTGTGCCGGCCTTGAAACCCTTGGTAAAGAAATCGAGCCACGCTCCAACCTCGAAACATCCTCTAAGTCACTCGCATCTCGTGAACCTGGAATTTCATCTTCAGAGTCGGATATGACTATATTGCTTGAATCTCGCCAGTGACTTGAATTCATTGTCTTCGGTGATAAATTCGTTGAAATTCGTTCTCTAGATCCTTTTTCATTGAAGTGAGAATGCCATTTCCACTGGAGTTTTCTTTCACATGCAGACAATTCGCGATCAATCGATTTATCACAAAACACGATTAAGACACACACTTATTTGCTGAAAGCTTTTCAGCCACTTTTACGAATGAAAATAATTTAATAAATACACAAAAGAATAAAGGGGAGCAAAACACGCGAGCACGTCGAAAAACGCCAAAAACACAACTACAACGGACGGACACAACACAACGGATAAATTTAAACGTCAAAATGTTTCTGCTAAGGTTTGCGCAGCTTCGCTTCTGCGCACGCGCCTCTTTCAAACTTGCAAAAGGACCCAAATATTGTAATATTGATCAAATTATAATCCGTGTGTAAAGAATCAATTGAAAATTCATAAATGATGGTCCGTTTTTGGATTTATGAACTGAAATCAGTCAAATTAACGAATGCTTTAAGTTGTGACGTCGGCTTGTTCACCAAAATGGCCGACGAAACCGGGAATATTTAAAACCAATAAATATGAAACGCTTCAAATTTCTAAGATTTCGAGTCGAAATATATTAGGAAAAAGAAAGTATTATCAGTTTGTTTTTAAACTTATATAAATATAAATTTTATTATATTCTTGAGAAAATTAGGAATAAAAATGGAATATTTCGCAGATGTATCAAAAAAGAATCTAGAAAATTAAAAAATATACATATTTTACTGGAATTCACCAAATATTAGGCACATATCTAGCCTTTTCAAAAGATATTTAGGACTTTAGAAGTTTCGAAGAAATAAAAAATAATTGATAAATTTTCGGAAATGCTGCCAAGTTAAACAATTTTTTATTTAAATTGAAATTTTAAATTTTGAATTAAAAATTTGAATTTAAATTAAATTTCAAATTCAAATTAAATTGAAAATTCAAATAAATTTTTTTTTTAATTTAAATTTTGTTAAATTAAAATTTCTAATTTTAATTCAAATCAAATTTTAAATTTAAATTCAAATTAAATTTAAATTAAATTGAGAATTTAAATTTTAAATTCAATTTTTTTTTTCAATTTAAATGTTGTTAAATTTAAATATTATGTTAAAATTTTAAATTTAAATTTTAAAATAAATTTTAATTTTAAATTAATATTTTCAATTAAATTAAAAAGTCGAAAAAAAGTTTTTTTTTATTTGAATTTTGTTAAATTTAAATTTTATATTAAAATTTTAAATTTTAAAATAAATTTTAATTTTAAATTAAATTTTTTAATTAAATTAAAAAGTCGAAAAAAAAGAAATTTTTTTAAATTTTAAATAAAAAATTTTTAGATTTTAAAAATTTGAAAAAAAATAGTAAAAATATTTATTTAAAATTATAAATTATTATTATGATTTATTCCTATTTATTTATTATTATTAATATTTATTGTAAAATATTACATTGTAACATTGATCAAATTAAAAATTTTAAGTTGTGACGTTGGCTCGTTCACCAAAATGGCCGACGAATATGAAACGCTTCAAATTTAAAAATGAAAATTAATTAAAATTAAAAATTTTCAACATTTAAAATTTATATTTTTAATTTTAAATGTTTAAATTAAAAAATTTTAATTTTTAATCAAATTTCAAATTTAAAAATTAAAATTAGATTAAAATCTTTAATTGTAAATTAAATTTTTAATTAAAAATTTTTATTTAATTTAAAATTCAAAATTTTAATTTTAATTTATTGAATTATTAAATTTTTTATATTGAATTATACTATAACAAACTTATTACATTCACATTTTAGATTTAAGTTTAAAATTTTTAAATTATATTGTTATTAATTAATATTTTTAAATTTAAATTTGTTAATCTGTTAAATTTTCTTGAAATGTTGAAGAATCATTCAAAATGTAAAAAAAATTGCCTTAAAATCTTCGAAATTTTCCTAGGAATTTTAACAAAAATTTTGTATTTACTTGAATCCTTTCAATATTCTTTTAAGGCTTCTATAAAGTTTTGGCTTGAAATCTTCTTAAAAAATCTGCATTTCAAAAATCTTTTACAGTTTAAAATTTTGCTTTAAAATCTTCTACTTTTTTTCGAAATTTAAGGACATCTTTTTCGAACTTCTCTTAAAGTTAATTTTTCCAAATAAAAAATCACAAAAAATGTTCCCACAAACCCTAAGAAAATGGTTTTTTTTATCCTTTCAAAAATGTTAAGACTTTTAATATTTTTAAATTATTCAATTTTTTCGTTAATTTTTTTCTGCAAAATTAGCAAAATTATCTTAAAATCATTCACATTCTTCTTTGACAATTTTAGAAATCTTTTGAAATTTTCTTAAATATTCTCTTAAAATTAATTTTTCAAAATTAAAAATCATTTTAATTATTCCTAGGAACCTAAAGAATTTTGTTCATTTTCTTGAAACTTTACAAAATTCCTCAAATACCTTATAAGTTTTTATTATGTTTGCATCCTTTCAAAACCTCGAAGTATCTCCTAAACTTACTTAAATTTGTTCTAAAATTATGTATTATGGCAAAATTTTGCTTTGAAATCTTTTACACTCTTTTTCAAAATTTCTGGAAATAATTTAAAATGTTTTGTAATCTTTTTTAATTTAATCTTAGAATTCATTAAGAAAAAAATCATTTGAAATTTTCTCATGAATCTTAAGAATATTTTTTTCATTTTTTTGACCCCCTGCAAAATTGAGTTTACCTAAAACATTTTTAAATTCGGAAAAATTAATATTTTTTTCACACATTTTGAAATCTTCAAAACTAAATTTTTTTTTTAAATTGAATCTGAACCATTTAAAATTTTCACAGAAGTCATCAAAAAAATTAAACTTAAAATCTTTCAAAATCTTTGAAAAGCTCCTAATTTTTTTTCGAATTCTTCAAAATATTGAAATAATACAATAATATATATAATATATAATATATAATATAATGTATAAAATATATAATAATATATAAAAAATATAAATAATATTGAAGCAGACGTGTTTTTACTGTCTTGTTTTTATAATAAAAAAGCGGGCATCCTATAGAAAAAACAATCACGTTAATTAACATTTTACTACACTTTGTGTCGTTTTTACAAAAACATAATTTGTTTATTTTCATTTTATTTTTTAAGATTTAACCAAAAAAAAGCATCCTATCGAAATCTGATTCATAACAAATTTGTAGACCTTTTTTCAATGAACAACTTTTGTTCATCAATTTTTTTCGTACCTTCCTCTGTTTTTACGAAAATTTAATTTTTTTATTGTTAATGGTATTTTTTACGATTGAAACAAAAACTACGCGTCCTATCAAAAAATAATTGATTTTTTGAAAACACAGATCTCAAAAATTTTGAAAATGCGACCTACTCTTACAGACAGACAGACAGACAGACAGACAGACAGACAGACATACCTTCGTAAACATAATTTTTTCTGACTCAGGCGGCCTCAAATGAGAATGTAAAAATATGATTTTTTGTTTACACTAGAGTCCCTCTATAGCAGCTGTCTCGAGGGTACCCTTAATCAACAAAGATACTATAGAGGGACTCTCCGAACCATTATTTTTCTCCTTCTTGCTTGTGGCTTCTTATAGCACCGAACCGTAAACATCGCAACTCCGCTGACCTTACAAACGCCTCCCTCTCGTCCCCTTGGACCGCCTTGTCTGTTATAGAGGGTACTACTATAGAGGGACTCTAGTGTATTTTCCAATTTCATTTTGCAGGATTAAAACAAAAACTACGATTCCGATGAAAAAATGGTTAAAGACAAATAAGTACGTCTCTTTTGGATGGATAATTTTTGTATAATCATCTTTTTCCGTATCTTGCGTATTTTATTCATTTTCAATATTATTTTTTTACGATTTGAACAAAAAATACGCATCCTACCAAAACATAATTGATAAAAAATTTGTATATCTTTTTGGGTGAACAACTTTTGTCTATTATGTTTTTCTTACCTTGAGTCGATTTTCACAACTTAAAAAAATTTAATGTTATTTTTTACAATTAAAACAAAAACTACGCAATCTATCAAAAGGTGAATAATAAGAAATTTGTAGATCGTTTTTCGGGGCACAATTTTTGTCTTCTTATTTTTTTTCGCATCTTGCACAGTTTGAGCAAAAAATGAAATTTTTGATTTTTCATGATTTTTTCGTGCAATCAAAATTTGAATTTTCGATTTTTCAAGAAAATTAAAAAAGTTTTCGAGTCCTATGAATAGCCGCACATCGAATTTTTATATCTTGAAAAAAATTGTCTCAACCATTTTCAAAATGATGTAACTTTTTGAATTTTTATCCGAAGGGAAATCTAATAGAGTTATTTTTCCAAAAGTTCCCGTATTCACAGACAGACATGCGGACAGACAGACATACAGAGAGAATTAGTAAAAACCTGTTTTTTGGGTTCAGAGGGTCTCAAAATGTGGACATTTGTAAAAAACGGGGTAAGGGGGATCAAATTTTGCACAAATTCTTTTGCTTTGATGAGAAAGTAACAACACACACACACTCTCTCTGCAATCTGACGCAATCATTTGCAATTGTTGAGAAAGTAAAAGCAAATGATTTACATATCAGACGCAGAATTTTATTAAATTTTCAAAATGATTACGAACTTACAGACAGTTTCCCATTTTTTCTGTTAAGCCGGGCGGCAACCGGTTTCTTATTTATTTGCGACGCACTTGTTTTGCGCACAACTTCCGCGTCAAGACTCGCCCTAGAAACTCGATGCTCGAGCTCAAGCCAAAGATCTCATTGAGCAGGATGCAGGATGAGCAGTGATGCCAACGTTAAGTATTTCAGGTTGAGTGGGGAAACCCAAGATGTCTGCACTTCAAGGGCCAAACAATAATACCAATTGCATGGCACCAAACTTAATTTTTGTAATAACTTCTAAAAAAAGGACTTTTCACGATAAGGAAAACAGATGAATTTTTATACAGGAAGAATAATTATCTACCAATAGGAATTCTTTCCGAACCAATCCGAATCGTTCCGGAAGCTGTACCCGATTCAATCCGAGTCAATTTGAACAAATGCGAAAAAAGTTCTACATTTCGTTTGACCCAAATCGTTTAAAAATTAATCCGACTCAATCCGGTTCAATCCGAACCAAAGTTTCAATGCCAATGAATCGGAATCAATCCGAACTCAGATTAATATACACTGAATTTTCAATCCGAGTTCGGATTCATTCGGATTGAAAATTTGGTTCGGATTTATTCAGATTGGAAGTTCGGATTAAGTCGGATTAATTTTTGACCGCTTTGGATCGAACGAAATGTAGACATTTTTTCGGATAGGTTTGAATTAACTCGGATTGGTTTGGATACAGATTCCGGAATGATTCGGATGACTTCGATTCATGTGATTTTAGACCTATTCATTTTTCTTTAATCATTCTCGACGTTTTGAGACCCCCTGAGTCGGAAAAAATAGTTTTCATGAAAATGTCTGTCTGTCCGTCGGTCTGTCTGTTGTCTGGCCACGCGATAACTTTGGAAGGAATTTTCTGACGAAACTACGCAAGGTACAGTAAAAAGACAACAGACAAAAATTATTTATTTTTAAAAGTTCTACAAAATAGCTCCCAAATATTTTTCAATAGCAATAACAGTTTTTATTAATAACAATGACAGATAGCAATAACAATAGCAATAGCAATAACAGAAAATGCCATAAGAAAATGGAAAATTCAAATTCACAGCTAAGCAACGCAAAAGAAGATTAAATGTACAACAGCAAAATTTCTCGTCTCGAATAAATCTACAAAATTGTTTGTTGTTATTTTTCAATAGCACCCATAGTTTGGCGGGAAAATTTGAATTTTTACATTCTCATCATTCAGATGGGATGTCTTATAAATTCATGTGATTTTAGACCTATCTAGTTTTCTTCAATTCTCGACGTTTTGAGACCCCCTGAATCGGACAAAATAGTTTTTACGAAAATGTCTGTCTGTCCGTCGGTCTGTCTCACAGTGGGATGAAATCAAAAAACGCGTTTCAAAATAACTTGTAGCTGGCAATTCTTAACCAGTGTTGGATTTTTTCTTTAGAAAATTTCAGCATCAAATCTTGAAGAGATTTATGTGGCCTGACTTTTGAATTTTTTTGTTGTTAAACTTTCATGTTTATGCAAAGTGAAGAAAAAGTAGATTGTTTCGTTTTTTTGTTTATCTTGTTAAATTTTTTTTTGATTATCAGCATTACCAGACACGGGGGTGGTTGAAAGCAAAAAAAATTATGATATTGTTAAGTGAATTTTTATAAACAAATTAACTTAACAAATAGTCTACACTATGGATTCTTCGTTTGCAAAGTAAACTTTTGCAATAAAATTACTTGCTTTCATCGAAAAAATAATCTTTGATCATAAAAATTTGACATCCGATATTTTGTATTCATTTTATAAACAAATGCCTAGTGTGGAAATTTAAAAGCCGAAAGAAATCTTTTTTTCTCTTCATTTTTCTTATATTATATCGCCAGTGATGTTTAATGATGGGCAATTATCTCTCGATATTTTTTATTGATTTTATTAACTAATTATATAAACAAATGCCTAGTGTGGACATTTAAAGGATGAAAGAAATCGTTTTTTTCTCTCTTAATTTTCCTTACATTATATCGCCAGTGATATTTAATGATGGGAAATTATCATCTGATATTTTTTATTAATTTTATAAACAAATTATATTTTAAAAAATTACAACTTGGGCATTTAAAGGTCGAAAAAATCCTTTTTTTCTCCTAATGAAGTGATATTTTGTTATTTTATAGTTTTTATTAATTTTGTAAACAAATTTTTTCTAGCAACAAACATGGTTTAACAACAAAAAATTTCAAAAATCAGGCCACATAAATCTCTTCAAAATTTAGTGCTGAAATTTTCTAAAAAAAAATGGATCTGATTCACAAATTTTGACCTTCTCTGACGCTTACTTAGCATATCTAAAAAAATACTGAAACATTCTGATAGTATTCTAGATCCTGAAGCTGTCGATCTCCTTATTTCAGAAAAAATTTCACGGAGATAAACGAAAAAAATTTATGAAAATTGTTAAAATAATTAATAATTATTATATATTTGCAAGGTATCGTAGAAAAGAGTTATTGGAAATAAATTCTTTCTTGATACCCTAAACTAAGTGATTATATTCGTTGAAAAAAGGCGAAGGTCCTAATTTGTTTATGAAAATTGTTTGAATAATTAATAATTCTTGGGAATGTACCAAGTTGACTCCGTCTTCTTTAAAGATAAATGAGGCAAAGATAAACACATTTTTAAAATTTTCCAAACTTCTTTAAATTCCAAAAATAATTCAAATTTTAATGTTTTCTAATAAAAATAGCACAGATTAAATCATATTTTCAATTGTTTAAGATTGCAATAATAGTTACAATTAGAAGGACGTTATATTCTTTGGAAATGTAACTGAAAGTTAAATAAAACAAATGTCTGAATGTGCATAATTTGTATTCTTTATTATATTCCAATAAAAATAATAATTTTCGAAAAAGTCAAACTATATAATTTTATAAGCCAAAATATTAATTAAAATTGTAATTTTTTCTTTACAAATAATTAGCCCATTATGACATCATATTTTTAATTGCTTAATATTTCAGAAATAGTTTTAATTTGAAAGAAGTCATAGACGTCGAAAATGTAATGAAATAAAAATAAAATTACTTTCTAAATATACATAATTCTCAATTATTTATAATTATAATAAAAAAGACAACATCTAATTGAAATTGTAAAATTTTTTCAATTTGCTTGAAAGCTATCTGAATTTAAAAAAAATTGAAATTGAAAGAGTGAATTCATTAAAATGTTTTAAGATCAAATCACAGTAAAAATTACGGAAAATATATTGCAGGAGAAAAATTATTTAAGAAAATCTTTAAAAAACACAATATCAGTCTATTGAAGAGATTATTAAAATACTGGAAATAATTAATGAAAAGAGAAAAGACTGAAATTAATGAGAAGAAAAGTTTTTACCATTATTACAATTTGTACTGGGTTTTTAATTCTTATTAGATATATTGATAAAAATTGTTTAAATAATTAATAATTATTGTAAATTTACAAAGTAGCATAGAAAAGAATCATCGGAAAGGCATTCTAAGTTTATTCCATAAACAAATTAAGCCTCTTCGTTGAAAAATGGCCAAAATCTTAATTTTTTTATGAAAATTGTTTGAATAATTAACGAATATTAGAAATTTGCAAAGTATCATAGAAAAAAATCATCGCAAAGATATTCTTAGATAATTATGTACCTACAAAAAATTGAGCCTATTTGTTGAAAATAGCCAAACTCTGTATTTGTTTATAAAAATTGTTAATAATTAATGATTCTTGTACATTTGCAAAGTATAATATCAAACAGTCTCCGGAAAAGCATTCTTAGTTGATTCCGTTGACAAAAATTAAGCCTTTTCGTTGAAAAATAACCAAACTTTGAATTTCATTACAAAAATTGTTTAAATAAATTCAAGTCGTTCATTTTTGAACGTTTTACTTTAAACTGTACAAGTTATAATAGAACTTTTAAAGTTTACAGTTGATTAACTTCTAACATTCATTTTTTTTATTATTTAACTTTGTACATTTCAATTAATTAACCAAAAATTTAATTCTAATTATAAAAGTTAATAAATAAAATGTGTAATTGAAGTTTAAAAGCGTTAAATAAATTATAATAGATAATTCTTCAAGTTAAAAAAAAAAAACGTTTACTGAATTATGTTACCTGAAATAAGATTTTCAATGCCATATTCGATATTTAAAAATGTCTTAATTCTCAAATTAAAATTTCAATTTAGTTTCAAAAATAAATAGCTGTTTCGAATTTAGGGTGGCCATTTTAATCGAGGAAAAAAATTCCCGGTCAATTACCCGGTTAACAAAAATTTTTCACAGTCATTCAAATTTAGATCCAAAACTGAACTTCAAATTAAAACATTCAAAGTTGAAGTGTTTCGAATTTTAAACTTTAAAAATGAAAACCTAAAAATTTTTTAATTCAAACGCACAATAATTGACACATAAAATGGAAGCTTTTAACACTTTTTAACTGATCATGTTTAAAATTAAATGTCGCTAAACTACAAAATTAAGAATTTTTAATTTCTATAAATTATACAGTTCAAAGATTCAAAAAAATATAAATCTACGCTATTATTTCAATTACTCTAAATTGAAGAATCAATCAACAAATTAATAAATTTCAAACATTTTATCATGTTACGTAAATTTAAGCTAGAAACATTAAAAATTGAATGATTACAAATGATTTTTCAATTATTATTTATACATTAAAATTAGTTTTGAAATATTTTGAAATATTTTCTTACAAATTAAAAAAAATAAAAAATCACTTTAAACTTTCCCAGGAATCTTTAGAAAATTTTGGTATAATCTTGAATCTTTTTAAAATCGTTAAATATCGTCAAAATTTTATTTCAAAAGCTTCAAAAATCTACATTGTATTTTACACTTTTTGGAATCTTGTTAAATTTTGAATTATTTTTGAAACTTTTTCAAAACTTTTAATAAATCCTATAAAATTAAAAAATTTGCTTTTAAATTTTCCAGATTTTTTGACAATTTTAAGAATCCTTTGAAATCTTTAAAATCTTTTTTAATATTCTCTTAAAAATAATTTTTCAAAATAGAAAATCATTTAAATTTTCCTAGAAATCTTAGTCAATTTGTTTCATTCTTTTGAATTTTCTTGAAATGATTCTAAATTTTTTGTTTGAAATCTTCAAAAATCTACATTTTGTTTTACATTTTTCGAAATCTTTTCAAGTTTTCAATTATTTTTAATAATTTAAAAACTTCTGCATATCTCTTAAACTTACTTAATTCTTTTTCTAAAATAATAGTTGTTCAATTGTTATTTATTCTTTGAAATTCATTTTTGTTTTTGTTTGATACTTTTTGAATTTTCTGTTCAGATTAGTTTTTTTAAATAAAAAATCATTAAAAATTTTCACAGGAATGTTAAGAACATTTTTTTATTATATTAAAACCTTTCAAAATCCTTAAAAAACTTGAACATTTTAATTTGAAATTTTCAAAAATCTATACATATTTTGTTTTCAATCGTTTGAAATCTTCTCATGTTTTTAAGTAAGTTTAAATATTTTCAAAATTTGTAAAAATCTCCTTATTACAAATTTTCAAATTGAATGGGTTAAAAATGAAATATTTTCAACTGAAACGTTTGTATAGAATTTGAAATTTAACAAAAGCGTACAATCTATTAATTTTATATTATTTTTAAATTGAACATAGTTTACAAAATTTTAATCACATGTTTAAATTTGTTTAAATACTAAGGATTTCGAATTAAAACAGTTCAATTTTTAACGTTAAAATCTGTAAATTGTTTAATTTTGAACAGATTCAGAATCGTCCTGTAAAATCAATAAATTATTATTAAATTTCAAATACTCGAGTTATTCATATTTTATTGTTCTAGTCTTCAAAACTGCAGTTCAAAATTCTTTTAATTGAAATTGTACCCATAAAAATAAAGACCTGAAAAGTAAAATTTTGATGGTAAAAGATTTTAGAATTACACATTGTAAACTGAATTATTTCATAATTGAAAAGAGTCAACAGTTGAACTAAAAATTTAAAAAAAAGTTAAAATCAAACTTATTTTAAATTGCATTATATACTATCTTATATGAAGTTTCCGATTCTTCAAGTGATTGGGTAGATTTTTCTTCGAAAAATTTGTAAAATTCCCAGTCAAAAAATAAATTCACTGTCATTTCCCGGTTTCCCGATCCAGCAAACACCCTGGAATTGCAAATCTGGTTTTAAAGACTATTCTATTTAAGTAAACATTTTTGTTAAAAGCAATATATTTGCGAAAAAATAACGTAATTAATTACAAAGACGTAGCCAATCGAATACTTTATCACTAGTAACTATATAATTTTTTGACGTTTAATTAAACGTCTTATTTACTATCGTTATATTATAGATTTTTCTCGTTTAAAATAAAATCTTTACATATACTTTGATTAATTACATACAAAAAAACGTATTGTCTAATTGTCAACTTTTACACAAGAGGATTTGTTTTTGTAACATCTAAACGATTATACTATTAATTAATGACCACTCATAATACTTACTACAAAATTAAGTCGATAAATTTCTGAGATTATAACATTCTAGTTCTTATAACGATTATTCAGATTAAACATGAAAATAAAATTCGTCATTACTTCACATAAAACAAACTGAGTTGCACTTTAATTAATTTTAATTGCAATTTACTGTGTTCTTTTTTCATTATTACCAGTAAAATAAACTATAGTCTTTCAGTTACAGTCTTATACGCTCTGTTTCGAAACTTCATGTAATGCAAACCAGCGCAGTTTCAAATCCGCATCTGCCTGAAAAAAAGTTTAGACATTAGTTAAAATTCTTAATTTTTTGGTATAATATTTGTCAATTTGTTTCACATATTACGTAATATTAAAAAGGGGGGGGGTATTTTAACCCGATTATGTAACATTTTTAATTTATGATTTATTTGTAAATAAATAATTTTACTTCATCATAAAATTTATTTTTAAACGTTTCTAAACATTATTGATAGAAGAGAAAATTTGAATTGTAAATAATTGTTTAATAATGGGAAATGATTCTGTTCATAAAATTTCGCTACCACACTATAATTTGAAAACTTTCTTACATTTTCAAAGAGATAAGAAAAATTAAATTATGGGCAACAACTTATTTTGAAGAAATCGAAAAAAAATTAGAAGCTTTTTGTTAATTATGAAAGATTTGAGATTAATTTTTTTTTGTCAAGATTTCTGGAAATATAAAAGGTTTATGTTTTATTTTAAAAGAATAATTTCAACTTCTGAAGATTTCAGAATGTGTGGAAAAAGAATATGAAATGTTCTTAAAATTCATGGGAAATTTTTAAATGATTGTTTTGTAACGAATTCTAAGAGAAAATTAAAAACAATTACAAATTTTTTCAAATTATTTCCTACAATTTTTAAAAAGAGTGCAAAAGATTTTAAAGCAAAATTTAGCAATTTGCAAAAATTAAGTTTAAGCGATATTCAGAAGTTTTAAAAAGATTAAAAAAATATTAAAACTCGTAATGATTTTTCAAGAATCTTGTAAGATTTCACGAAAATGAAAAAAAAATTTAGGTTCCTAGGAAAAATTAAAGTAATTTTCTATTTTGAAAAATTAATTTTTAAAGATTATTTATAAAGATTTCAAAACATTTGAAAAGATTTAAAAAAATTATCAAGGAAGAATCTGAAAGATTTTAAGGCAATTTTGGTGATTTTGCAGGATTAAAAAAATCAGGAAAATTTTGAATAATTTTTAAAGATTAGAAGGTCTGACAAGATTAATAAACGAATTTTCTCAATATTCCCGTGAAAATTGTTAATGACCCTTTATTTTAAAAAAGGACCTTTTCAGAGAAAATTGGAAAAGGGTTTTAAACCTATCAAACAATTTCCTAAGATTTCGAAAAAAGAGTGTAGAAGATTTTAAAGCAACAAATTTTCTTAAAATTCCTGGGAAAATTTAGAAGATTATAAGTCAATTTTTTTCCATTTTGAATGATTTTTCCAAATTTTAAGAAAAATTGAAAATTCGAGTCAGTTAAAAATATTTTGAGGAATTTAAGACGTTTTAAATAGATTCGAAATATTTAAAAACTTGGAAACATTTCCGAAAATTTATCAAATATTTGTTAATTTCTTACAAACTTCTAAATGTCCTAAAAATATTTTAAAAAGACTCGAATTTTTCCTAATATTTTGTAAAATCCTATAAAATAAAATACAATTTTTTATAAATTTTCTTAATTCTTTTTTGAAACATCTGAAATATTGAGAAAAAATTAATTTTCTCAAGAATCTTTTAAAAATTATATTTATATAAATTTAAAAACAAACTGATAATAGTTATTTTCTTATTCTCGATTGAATTCTCAGAACTCGATTTCAGCTCAAATTTAAGTATTCTACCTGTTCGATCTGTTCTACGAAAATTAAAATTACATATATGAAAAATACCTTTTTCATACAAATTATTAATAAAAGTTTATAATTCATTGGTAAAATAGAGTCAAAGTGTCAGTCATTCAGCTTGAAAAGAAAAAATGTAAAAATCGTCTTTTTCTTTTGGTTGAATTGAATTGTTTTCGATAAAAATTGTATTGAATGCAGTCACTTCTCTTTCGTTGAAAACTTAACTATTTTGTTGAAAAATTGTCTTCGATTCGTTATTGTTTTATTTTTTGGTATAAACGGATCCTTTTTATTTCAAAAATTACCAGATTTGTTGAAAATTCGTCCTTTTTGGTTGAATTCAACGGCTTTTAATTTCAATTATTTTTTGGTTTGTTGAAGATTCATCTCTTTGGTTTAAAATAAACTATTTTGGTGGAAATCAGTTTTTTCGTTAAAAATTTATTAACTGAAAATTTAACTTGTCCATTTTCGGTTAAAAATTCGCCTCTTTTAGTTTAAAAATCAACCATTTGGATGAAAATTCATGTATTCCTGTATTTTATTGAAAATGCGTTTTTTTTTCTTGAAAATTATTCTTATCGTTTGTAAATTCATTTATTTTGGTTGAAAATTACTTTCTTTGGTTAACAATTTAACTACTTTTTTAAAAATACTTTTTTTGGTTGAAAATTAATTTTTTTAGTTGGGAATTCGATTTTTTGGTAGAAAATTAATCTTGTCGTTTGAAAATTCATTATTTTTTATTGAAAATTTAAGTATTTTGTTCAAACCTCCTTTTTATTGTTCAAAATTCCTTTTTTAACTGAAAATTGAACTATATAATTTTTTGTTACAATTTTTTTATTTGCAAATTCATTTCTTTCGATGAAAATTTTACTTTTTTATTGAAAATTTGTTTATTTTTTTTTGTTAAAAATTAATTTTTGAACTTACAAATTAAGTATTTCATTCAATGTTCGTCTTTTTTGTTTAGATTCAACTGTTTATTTAATATTAAAATCTTTAAAATATTTGTTGTTTGGGACATCAAATATTAAATTTTTTGTTGAAAATAATTAATCTTTTTTGGTTCAGTTAACTAATTTGTTAAAAAGTTATTTTTTAAATTAAAGATTCATTACTTTAGTTGAAATTTTATCTCTATGTCTCAAAATTTAACTATTATATTGAAACATTGTTTTTTTTTCGTTTGAAAATTAATTTTTTTAACAGAAAATTTAACGATTCCATTTTTGGTTGAGAATGTTTTCTTTTTTAGTACAAAATTCACTTCTTTTGTTAAAAATTGAACTATATTATTGAAAATTCAATTTTTTTATCTGAAAATTTCACTATTCCATGTATGGTTAAAAATTAATTTTTTTTAGTTGAAAATCTTACAATTTTGTTGAATTTTGTTTGTTTTAATATAAAATTTGCCTTTTTTAGTTAGAATTTCAAATATTTAGTTGGACATTTATGTATGTTGTTGAAAATTTGTCTTTCTAGTAGAAACTTAGTCGGTCTTTTTCAAAACTCATCTTTTTGGTTAAAAGTTCTACTATTTTTCTATTCTATTTTCTATTTTTCTACTATTTTCTACGCAAGAAAACCTGACCAGTAATTGAAACATTAGATTTTTCCTCTTCAAACTAAATGACTTACTCTATTACTTTATTTTACAAATGAACTATAAATTTTTGTTAATAATTTGTATAAAAAAAAGCTATTTCAATAAGTAACTTCAATATTTATATGACTAAAATAATATTGAAAAAGCACTTAGTGTTACATCAAAATGTTTTTTTTTTGTTTATTTCTAGACAATACTTCATATTAAAAAAAGTATTTTTTTTATTTAGAAAATGTCTAATATGTTTTAAAAATGATACAAAAAATGTTACGTAACGGTTTTCTTTTATTTAAATAAAGACAGGAATAAAAGTTCTATAATAAAAATTCCAAATAGTATGCTAAATTTTGAACTGAAAAACTATACAATTAATTCTTTATCATTCATAATATAATCAAGGTGTCTACTCAAATCCTGGAAAAAAATGCCCTGACTACGTATACAGTTTCGCAAGTTCATTATGAATAATGCTTTTTTTCAATTTCTAGGGATTCAATGAATATGTTTAATTTAGAATGATTTTTCAAATTATATTACAACATATTCTTAAATATAATAGCACCATCGATCAATTAAATATTTAAATAATACTAAAAGCATAATTCAATTATGATTCAATTCATTCAGTTATTAAAATTCAGTGCATATTCAGGTAAACTTAATGTGGGTACTATATTAAATTCAATTTAAACCGCTTCAAATTCCTAACTTTTCAAGTAATAATATTGGATTTTCAATAAAATAGATGAATTTCCAACTAAAAAGATTAATTTTCTACCAAAAAAGTCGATTTTTCAACAAAATACATGAATTCTCAACTAACCAGTTCAATTTTCGATTAAAAAAGCTAATTTTTCAACAATATACTTGAATTTTGAACTACAAAAGATTCTGAGTTGAAAAAACTAATTTTCCACACAGAAAAATTTCAACCAAAGTGATGAATTTTCAACTAAAATCAAGAATCCTCAGCTGGAATAGACAAATTTTAAACAAAAAATGGTACATGTTTTACAAAAGAGTTTACTTTCAACCAAGTAGTTTTATTTTCAATCAGAAAGATGAATTTTCAAACAAAAGATTAATTTTGAATCAAGGAGATTAAATTTATACCAAAAAGACGATTTCTCAGCAAAATACACGAACTTTCAAAGAAATAGTGGAATTTTCAACTAAAAAGGATAAATTTTCAACCAAATAGTTGAATTTTCAACTAAAAAAGATCAATTTTCAACCGAACATGAAATAGCTAAATTTTGAATTAAGAAAATTAATTTTCAACCCAACTGATGAATTTTAAATTGAAATGCTGAATCATTAACTGGAATAGTTGAATTTTAATCAAAAAGATGAAATTTCAAATAAAATGATAAATAATAGATAATTGAATTTTCAAGACAGAAGCTTAATTTCTACCAAAAAATGAGATTTGTCAACAAAATACATCAATTTTCAACTAAAAAAAGATAAATTGTCAGGCAAAAATTGAATACTTAAATTTTAAATTAAAAAAAATTAATTTTCAACCAAAGAAATGAATTTTCAACTAAAATGATAGAATATTCAATTGGAACAGTTACATTCTCAGTTGAAAAAAAAATTTCACAAGAAAAATACTAATTTTCAAATAAATATTAACATTTTCAAATATAGTGATGAATTTTGAACTTAAATGATGAATCTTCAACTAGAATAAATGAATTTTTAACCAAAAAGTCGGATTTTCAACCAAATACATAAATTTTTAGTTAAAAAAGATAAATTGTCAACCAAAAATTGAATAGTTAAATTTTCAGTTGATAAAAATTAATTGTCAACCAAAGAGATGAATTTTCATCTAAAAAATGATCGAATATTCAATTGGAATAATTACATCAGTTAAAAAAATTATTTTCATTTAAAAAAAAATACTAATTTAAAAAAAAGGTTAGATTTTCAAACAAAGTTATGAATTTTTAACTAAAATGATGAATCTTCAACAGCAATAGTTGAATTTTAAACCAAAAAGATGAATTTTCAACTAAAATTATGAATCTCCAACTGGAATAGTTAAATTTTCAACAAAAAAGATGAATTTTCAACTAAAATTATGAATCTTCAAATACAATTGTTGAATTTTAAACAAACAGAGAAATTAATTTTCAAATAAAATTATGAATCTGCAACCGGAATAGTTGAATTTGTAACACAAAAGATGAATTTTCAACTAAAATGATGAATCTTCAACTAGAGTCGTTGAATTTTAAACAAAAAAATGAATTTTTAATTGAAATTATGAATATTCAACTGAAATAGTTGAATTTTAAACAGGAAAAACGAATTTTCAATAAAATACATAAATGTTTTATTGAAAAAGGTAATGTACCTTTTCTTTTAATGTTCAACCGAACCGATGAATTTTTGATTAAAATGATGAATCTTCAACTGGAATAATTACATTTTCAGTTTTAAATGAATTATTTTTAAAAAAATACTAATTTAAAAAATATATATATTTTTTTCAACAAAATACATCAATTTTTAAGTAAAAAAAAATTAAATTGTCAGTCAAAAATTTAATAGTTAAGTTTTCAGTTGAAAAAATTAATGTTCAACCAAAGAGAAGATTTTGTAACTAAAAGGATGGAATATTAAATTAGAATAATTATATTTTCACTTAATAAATATAATTTTCAGTGAAAAAAACTTTTTTTTTAATAGTTATACTTTCAAACAAAGTGATAAATTTTCAACTAAAATTATGAATCTTTAACTAAAATAAATGAATTTTTCACCAAAAAGATAAATTTTGAACCAAGAAGATTAATTTCTACAGAAAAAGATGAATCCTTAACTAAAGAAGATATATTATCAAGAATTTTCAACTAAAATTATGGAATATTCAATTGTAATAATTACATTTTCTGTTAAAAACATAATTTGCAGTAAAAAAAAAAACAACTAATTAAAAAAAAAGTTAGACTTTCAAACAGAATGATTAATTTTCAACTAAAAAAGTGATGAATCTTTAACTAGAATAATTGAATTTTCGACCAAAAATATCAATTTTCAACCAAGAAGATTAATTCCTTTCAAGAAGTTGAATTTACAACTAAGAAAGATAACTTTTGAACCAAAAATTTAATAGTTAAATGTTTAGTTAAAAAGTTAATGTTCAATCAAAGAGATGAATTTTTAACCAAAATGATGGAATATTCAACCGGAACAGTTACATATTCTGTTTAAAAAAATTAGTATTCAACGAAAAAAATAACTTTTAAGATAAGAGTTACACTTTCAACCAACAAATTTTATTTTCACTAAAAAAAAAGATGAATTCTGAACGAAAAATGTAATAGTTGATATGACAACCAAAAAAGCTTTTAATTTTTATTCAAAAACAGTTAATTTCAACAAAAACCAGGCGACTTTTCAACATGAGTTGAATTTTCAACTAAGAAAAAGGTTTCAGTCAAAAGAGAGAAAAAATAGCAAACAAACTGTTGAATTTTCAAGCAAAAAGATTAATTTTCAACCAAATAGTTGAATCTTTTCAACAAACTGCATGAATTTTCAACTAAAACGATCAATTTTCAGCCAAAAATACAATACTTAAATTTTCAGATAAAAACATGAATTTCAAACAAACAAACGAATTTTCAACAATATAATTAAGTACAGTAATATAAAGCTACTTTTACAAATTAAGAATAATTGTTATTCAATTTTATATTGCCATAAAAAAATCAAGCACGCTCTAGAAAAAATTCCCCGGCTTTAAAAAAAAATCCCTGACATTTCGAGGTTTTCAGGTAGGGTAGACACCCTGATAATATGATAATAATAATAATGAGATTATAAACAAACCTATGGCATTTGGAACAGCTGCCTCAGATCCTCCAGAGTCAGCTTCGTAGAAGTGAGACTGATGCCATTCAAAATATCATCAGCTAGTTTAAGTTTTCGATCTTGAAGATCTTTGACTCTTTCCTCAATAGTGTCCTTGCATAAAAATCTGAAAAAGGAAAGAAAATTTTCAACTTCTATCCCAATTCAAAAACTGAAAGGTATAATCTCAAAAACTTACTTATAGATTTTTACTTTTTTTTCCTGTCCGTATCGATATATACGGTCTTGTGCTTGCTTCTCAAGTTGTGGATTCCAGTGATTGTCAACCATAATTAAATGGTTTGCACCGAATAAATTTAGGCCTTGACCGCCTGCTGTCAGCGAGAGCAAGAGAATTTTTAAACAATCTTTCTGGTCGTTGAACCGATCAACAATTGCCTGAAAAAAAGAGAGAAATCAGTTGTTTTTTTTCAAGCTCGAGCTTCAAAAAATAGGAATATCGTAACCATACTTCTCTCAAAAAAGTAACCGAAAAGTAAAAATGTGGCAAAAAAGTAACCAAAAAGAAAGATGTTTTACCAAAAAAGACCAAGTTTTCACTAAAATTATGAATCTTCAACAAAAAAAATGTATGTTTATGACAGTAGTTCAACTTTTAATAAAATGGTTGAATTTTTCTGACTAAAAAAGATGATTTGTTAACGAAAAATGTAACAGTTGATACAATTACCAAAAAAGATTTCAATTTAATATTGAAAAACAGTAGAATTCATTTTTAAAAGACGATTTTTCAACAAAATAGGTCTTTTTTTAACCAAGTCGTTGAGTTTTTAAGCTAAGAATACCAATTTTTACAAAACAGTTGAATTTTCAACCAGTAAATATGGATTTGTGACAAAAAAGTTATCTTTCAACCAAATAATTGAATTTTCTACGAAAACAGGGGAATCTTCAACAGAAAAAGACAAATTTTCAACAAAACAAGTACATTTCTAACCAAAAAGATTAATTTTCAAATAAAATGATACATTTTTAAAGAAAAGGGTAATTTTCAATCAAGAAGATTAATTTTCTACCAAAAAGATACGAATTTTACAGCTAAAATGATTAATCTGCAACAAAAAAAAAGTTTGAACTAAAATTGATCAACTTTTAACCGAATTTCAACCAAAGAAGATAAATTCTCATCGAAAAATATAATAAAGTTTCGATATTTCCACAAAAAATATTTAAATTTTAAATTATAAACTAACAATTGTAGCCAAATTGCAATTTTAACCAGGATTCATAATAATTTAAATGATAGCCCTTTTTATGCATTTTACATACGAACCCCTCATTATTTTATTGTTATTCCTTAGTTTTCCCGGCTTTAAAGTGCCAAATGTACTGAAAAATTTGAATTTTTCACAAGTTTTTAAATAATACGATTAATGAATTAATTCATTTCGTCATTTCGGGCAAAAAATGTAACCAAAAGTAACCTTTTCATAAAATAAGTAACTTTTTAGTAATCGCGGATCAAAAAAGTAACTAAGTTACTAAAAAGTAACCCGTTTCGAGCCCTGGGACTTACTTCAAAGATCAAAAATAGTGTAAATAAAGTTCAAATTTCAAAAAATAATGTCCTAATAGTGTCATAAAATTGTCCAAATATTAAATTTATGTATGGTCGTAATTAAATGTGTATAGTCCGAAATCAAAAAGTGTGGGATGGAAAATTAACTTCATTTTTTAAGCCGAATTTTCAGCTTTCTAACCTAATGTTTTAAAAGTATTAAAAATTAACTTGATAAAAATGTTATAATTTGATTAAAAATGGAATTATTTTATTGCAGATTTAACAATTTTCTTAAACTCATACTTCTGGTTTAAAAATTCAACTATTTTTTGTTGAACATTCATCTTTTTGGTTTGAAAATTTATCTCTTTTTGTGAAAATTTCACCTTTTTTGGTTAGAAATGCAACTGTCTTTAATCTGTTTCGGTTTAAAATTAACTTTTTTGTTGAAATTTTCATTATCTTGTAGAAAATTTAACTATTTGGTTGAATATTAATGTATTTTCTCGAAAATTAGTCTTTTTTAGTAAGAAAGCCATATTTTATTGTTAAAAATTTGCAAATTGATCTGTTTTAGTTGAGGATTCGAGTATTTTTTTGAAAATTCATTTCTGATTGTACAGTCTATCTGTTTTTTATTTTAAATAAAAATCTCTTTTTGTTGAAATAAGAGCCATTACATTTTTCGTTGAAAATTCAATCCCTTGGTTGAAAGTTGAACTACTTTCTTGAAAGTTCTTTTTTTTTGTTAAAGATACATAATATTAGTTGGAAATTCGTTTTTTGTTGTTGATAAAAATGCAACTGTTTGGTCGAAAATTAATCCGCTTTAGTACAATCCAACTGTTTTTTTTATTTTGAATAAAAATCCCTTTTTGTTGAAATTTTAGCTATTAAATTTTTTGTTGAAAATTCATCTTTTCAGGTTTAAAATACAATTCCATGGTTTAAAGTTGAACTATTTTCTTGAAAGTTAATTTCATTTTTGGTTGAAGACGAATAAGTTTAGTTGAAAATTCTTTTTTGTTTGGAAATCGATATTCTCGGGCTGAAAATTCAAATTTTTTGTAGAAAAATCGTATTTTCTTAATAAAAATGAATTCTCCTGGATGATAATCGCTTCATTTTTTAACACCAAAATATGAATTTTAAACAAAAAGTACATTTTATACAAAATAGTTAAATTTTCAATAAAACAGAATTTTCAACCAAAAAGTATGAGTTTTAAACAAAATTGTTGAATTCTAAGCAAGTGAATTTTGAAATCAAAAAGACAAATATTCAAAGAGGAATTGAGTTTTCAACTCTTCAGTTGCATTTTTATTCAAGAGGATTTCAATAGACTTTTCTAGAGAAAAATACAAATTTTAAACAAAAAGTAAATGTTTTAGGAAATAGTTAAATTTTCAAAAAAATAGTTGCATTTTTTCCAAGAAAGATGCAATATTTCTACTAAAAAAAAATGAACTTATAAATTAAAAAGACAAATTTTCAGAAAAAATATTTTTCATCCAAAAAATATTTTAGTTGACTTATCAGCAACCAAATATGAATTTTGAACAAAACGTTAATATTATACGAAAAGATTTCAATTTTTAACCCAAAAATACGAATTTTTAATTAAAAAAGGACACATTTTTTTTTTAAGTTGAACTTTCATCCAGAAAAACGTTCGTTTCATTTTTTAACACCAAAATATGAATTTTAAACAAAAAGTAAATTTTCTACAAAATAGTTAAATTTTCAACAAAACAGAATTTTCAACCAAAAGTATGAGTTTAAATAAATAGTTTCATTTTCAACCAAACAGTTGCATTTTTATGAAATTCCTCTTAAAACAGATGAATTTTAAATTGAAAACAAAATGTCAAAAAAATAGTTGAATTTTCACAACAAAAAAATGTTTCAGTTCTCTTTTCAACACCAAAATAACAAATTTCACCAAAAAGTGAATTTTCTACAAAATAGTTAAATCTTCACCAAAACAGCAGAATTTTCAACCAAAAAGTATGACTTTTCAACAAAATTGTTGAATTCTAAGCAGGTGAATTTTGAAATCAAAAAGATAAATTTTAAAAAAAGAATTGAATTTTCAACTGAATAGTTGCATTTTTATTCAAGAAAGATGAAATATTTCTTTTAGAACAGATAAAATAAAAAAGAAACTACAAAAAAATAGTTAAATTTTCATCCAAAGAAAATTCCAGTTCGCTTTCGAACACCAAAATAAGAATTGCAAGCTATAAGTTAATTTTCTGCTAAGTAGTCGAATTTTCAACCAAAATGTATGCCTTTTTAACAAGACTGTTAAATTTTCCAAGAAAAATGAAAATTCTACTAAAACAGGTGAATTTTTCAATCAAAAAGACCAATTTTCAAAAAAAGAGTTGAATTTTCATCCAAGAGGATTTCAATAGACTTTTCTAGAGAAAAATACAAATTTTAAACAAAAAGTAAATGTTTTAGGAAATAGTTGAATATTCAAAAAAATAATTGCATGTTTTCCAAGAAAGATGCAATATTCATACTAAAAAAACACGAACTTTTGAATTAAAAAGACAAATTTTCAGAAAAAATTTTTTTTCATCCAAAAAATATTTTAGTTGACTTATCAGCAACCAAATATGAATTTAGAACAAAAAGGTTAATATTATACGAAAAGATTTTAATTTTTAACTCAAAAAGATGAATTTTTAATAAAAAGTAAATTTTCTACAAAATAGTTAAATTTTCAACAAAACAGTTGAATTTTCAACCAAAAGTATGACTTTTTAACAGAATAGTTTTATTTTCAACCAAACAGTTGCATTTTTATGAAATTTCTCTTGAAACAGATGAATTTTTAATTTAAAAAAAATGTCAAAATAATAGTTGAATTTTTCGTTTACAAAATAGTTACATTTTCAATAAAACAGCAGAATTTTTAACCAAAAAGTATGACTTTTCAACAAAATTGTTGAATTCTAAGCAGGTGAATTTTGAAATCAAAAAGATAAATTTTCAAAAAAGAATTGAATTTTCAACTGAATAGTTGCATTTTTATTCAAGAAAGATGAAATATTTCTTTTAGAACAGATAAAATAAAAAAGAAACTACAAAAAAACAGTTAAATTTTCATCCAAAGAAAATTCCAGTTCGCTTTCGAACACCAAAATAAGAATTGTAAACTTTAAGTTAATTTTCTGCTAAGTAGTCGAATTTTTAACCAAAAAGTATGCCTTTTTAACAAGATTGTTAAATTTTCCAAATGAAAATTCTACTAAAACAGGTGAATTTTTCAATCAAAAAGACAAATTTTCAAAAAAAGAGTTGAATTTTCATCCAAAAGGATTTCAATAGACTTTTCAACAGAAAAATGCAAATTTGAAACAAAAAGTACATTTTTTAGGAAATAGTTGAATTTTCAAACAAAAAAAAAGGTTAATATTATACTGAACTTTAAAAAAATGCTTTACAATCTTTTGAAATCATTTGAAACTTCTTATAGCTCCATGAGAATTCTTTGGAATTAAAAAAAAAACTAAAATCTTTTCAATTCTTTGAAATCTTTTGAAATCCCTTGAAATTTGTTAAGGCTCTTGAAAATTCCATTGAATTTAAAATTTTTTTTACAAAACCCATTTTTAAAAAACAGTTGCATTTTCAACCAGTAAATATGGATTTAACTTTAAACTTAACTTTTAACTTTATTTTAAAGATTAAACTTCAATAATTATATTTCAAGTTAAAAAAATTAATGTTTAAAAATTTAATTGAAATTTGATAATTTTTTTTTTAAAGAAAATTGTTAAATTCTCAATCAAACAAATAGGGTTCCGAAGAGACCAAATCAGCAAAGAATTCTAAAAATATTTGTCAAGAAAAAGTAACAAAAATAGTAGCATTAGCGGACAATTGTGAGAAAAACAATTGTCATTTTTTCGAAATACTAGCTAATTGAGTTAAATTAATTTAGCTGTAAACAAAAAACTTACTTGTCGCTCTGACACCTTTACTTGTCCAGTGAACATGGCGTAACGCGATTCCCCTGCCAGTTGTAAGTGATCCTTGATTAGCTCCAACATACAAGTCCATTGGGAAACAATAATAACCTTATCTCCAGTAGGCATGATCGCATTTACTGTTTCCATGATAGCTTTCATCTGAAAAATAAAGAAACGTGAACTTAAAATATAATCGAAAAATGAATTTCACGATTGATCTTAATAATATTTTAGAAGCTAGTCTACTTGAGACATTTTAAGGTAATTTTGAAAGTTTCAACCATAAATTAGTATTTTTGTAACATTTTAACAGGGTAGCCGCAAAACTTCATTTTCAAAATTCCCTCACTTTTCCGTGAATAATTTTTCAGTTGTCCAGACCATTAACATTTAAAGGCCAAAACTCTAGTATTGTAAAATTCTTGATAAAGAATCTTTTATAAATGGAATAAGAGAATATTAAATTAAAATTTTTAGTTTATTATTTTCAGAAATGCTAGAGCCTAATTTACTCGAAAAAAGTGACCTATTGTAACAGGAAAAATAACTTTTGAATTTGAAACAATTCAAAACAATTCGATGAAATCCAATTATTAAAAAGCGCAATGCGTCAAAAAATATTTTAATTTTCAATAAAAAAAACTGTTAAATCAAAAATCCGTATTTTAAACAAAAGAGTTGAATTTTCAACCAAGATTTTTCAATCAATAAAGAAAAAAATCTCATCCAAAATGTTGAGTTTTCAAGCCATAAAAGACGAATTTTTGAAAAATAAAGTTGAATTTACAACCCAAAAATACTACATTTTTAGTAAAAAAAATTCATTTTCAAGAAAATAAAATGAATTTTCAGTAAAATTTGTTAAATTTTCAACCAAAGAAATGAACTTTTAACTGAAATGATGTATTTTCAATAAAAAATAAAAAATTTTAACCAAATAGTTGAATTTTCAACCCAGAGGATGAATTTCATACCAAAAAAAGACAAATTTTCAACCAAACAGATGAATTTTCAACCAAGAAGATCAATCATAAAAAAGTCAACAAAAAGTGGAATAGTTAAATTTGCAATTTAAAAAATTAATTTTCAATGGAAAAAATAATTTTCGACCAAAGAAATGAAATTTCAGCCAAAAAGATTAATTTTCTACCAAAAAAGTAATTTTTTCAACAAAAAACATGGACTTCCAACTAAGTATTTTAATTTTTAATGGAATTTTCAAGCCATAAAAGACGAATTTTTGAAAAAGAAAGTTGAATTTACAACCTTAAAATGCTACATTTTTAGTTTAAAAAAATTCATTTTCAACAAAGAAAAACGAATTTTCACACAAAATTTTGTAATTTTCAACCAAAGAAATGAACTTTTAACTAAAATGATGCATTTTCAAAAACAAAAAAAACAAAAAATTTGAACCAAATAGTTCAATTTTCAACCCAGAAGATGAATTTCATACCAAAAAAAGACAAATTTTCAACCAAATTGATGAATTTTCAACCAAAAAGATCAATTATAAAAAAAGTGTCAACAAAAAGTCGAATAGTTAAATTTGAAATTAAAAAAATTAATTTTCAATGGAAAAAATAATTTTCGACCAAAGAAATGAAATTTCAGCCAAAAAGAATAATTTTCTACCAAATAAGAAATTTTTTTAAACAAAAAACATGGATTTACAACCAAGTATTTTAATTTTTAATGGAATTTTCAACCTAATAGTTGAATTTTCAATCAAAAGGGTTAATTTTCTATTAAAAAAGATAATTTTTCCACAAAATAGACGAATCTTCAACTGAAAAAGATCAATTCTTTGGAATCACTTTAAATTATTGAAATCTATAAAAACTTTCTTAGAATCTTTTAAAATATTCTACAATTTCCAATAATTTAAAATCTTTTGAAATTTCTTGAAACTTTTTAAATGCCTTAAAATTCCTTGGGCGTTTTAGAACAATCCTGAAATCTTTCAAATTCTTTGGAATCACTTTATATTATTGAAATATATTAAAAATACCTTAAGATATTTAAAATATTTTCAAATCTTTTGAAATTGGAATCCCTTCAAATTATTGAAATCTATTACAAATTCTTTGACGGCTTTTAAAATAACTAAAAAAATATTTCAAATACTTTAGAATCTTTTAAGAGCCTTTGATACTTTTTAAAACTCTTGGAAATTCTTTGGAATCAAAAAAAAAAAAAACTAAGATCTTTCAAACCTTTTGAAATCCATTTTAATGATTAAAATTTATTAAAACTTCCTTGAAATCTTTTGAAATCTCTCGAGATTTTTTAAAGCTCTTTAAAATTCCTTGAACGGTTTAAAATAATTCTAAAATCTTTCAAATCCTTTGAAATCACTTTAAATTATTAAAATCTATGAAAAATACCTTAAAATATGTCAAATCCTTTCAAATTTTTTGAAATTCGTTGAAACTTTTTAATGCTTTTTTTTTAATTCTTTGGAATCCCTTCAAATGATTTAATTCTAATTAAAATTCTTTGGAGGCTTTTAAAATATCAGGGTTCACAGCGCAAAAGGAACTCAGAAAAGGGGAAATAGGGTAATTTTATCACGAAAAAGGGGAAAAACAGGGGAAAGATTAAACATTTATTTTTATATCTCGAAAAGAAAAAACAATCTTTTTATAACAAATGTTACGTTTAAAAAAAAATTTCAATGATTTTTCAATGATTTCTGCCATTAAAGAATTTATTTTTAAAAATTGGATACTTCAATGTAAATTTGAAACTTCTCTCTTCAGTAGAGCGAAGTGAAAATACTAAAATTAGTCGAATCGTTTGATTTACAATTTGTGGGTCGACATCCAAGATAAGTAAAGAAACAAATTTTTTAATCGGTGAATATCTTCAGTTGTCTTTTCGAAATTTACAATTAAAAATTGTAATAATTCAAACAAAAATGTTGCCTCACTTAAACTTTTTTTAAATGTACTAAAACATGTTTTTTAAATTGATTCGAACCTGAAATTTCTTCAGCTTGAACCACAGATACATGTTATTATTTTTTATTCATGAGAAACACTTTTTTCGTGGTGTTTATAACGTTCCAAAATCGCAAAAAAGATAGGAAATCCCAAAAATCCTAACTCACGACAACATTTTTTTCCGAAAAACCAAAATAAAAATAAGATAAGTTTTGAACAAAATAGTTCAATTGCTGAATTAAGAACATCAGTTTTTAACAAAAAATGGAATAGTTACATTTTCGTTTCGAAAAATTAATTTTCTATTGAAAAACATGAATTTTTGCCCAAATTGTTGAATGTCGAAGCCTGAAAGAAGAATTTTCTACAATGCAGTTGATATTTCAACCCAAAAATGTGAATTTTAATTAAAAAGTTGATATTTCAACCCAAAAATGTAAATTTTAATTAAAAAGTTAATTTTCAACCAAAAATTAAAAGTTTTAGTTAAAAAACCTAGTTTTTAACAAACGAAAAAAAAACTTTAACTGAAATTATGAATTTTTAACTGAAAAATGACGAAAGGACGCATTTTTTTTACAAATTACATAAATTTTCAACCGAAGATTTGAATTTTCAAAATAAAAAAGATCAATTTTGAATCAAAAATGGAATTGCTGCATTTTCATTTGAAAAAACTAATTCTCAAATGAAAAAACCAATTTTCTACCAAAATATTGAATTTTTGAGCAAAAAAAAGAACTTTCTACAATATATTTGGATTTTTAACTCAAAAATATATACCTTATTTATTTATAAATAATTTATTTAAATGCGATAATTAATTTAATTATTATTCAATACTGGGTACAATTTCAAATATCGTATATTTGAAGAGAAAAGGGGAAAAAGGGGAAGTGTTTTGAGAATAGGGGGAAAAGGGGAATTTCAAGAAAAAAGGGGAAAGTAAGAAAAAAGGGGAAGACTGTGCACCCTGAAATATATTAAAATAATGCAAATGCTTTACAATCTTTTGCAATCCTTTGAAACTTCTTAAAGCTCCTGACAATTCTTTGGAATTTAAAACAAAAACTAAAATCTTTTCAATTCTTTGAATTTAAAAAAATGTCCTTACATTTTTTAAGCACCTTCAAAATATTTTAATCTATTAAAACTTTGTTGGAATATTTTAAAGTACCCTAAAATATTTCAAAATAATTCACGAAAATTCAGAAATAAGTCAATTAAAGTGACTGAAGTGATATTTTAATTTTAAAAAGTGACTATCTTAAAAAAGTGACAAAAAAGTGATTTAAGAACAAAAAAAAGTGACTAAAAAGTGATTTCGGAACAAAAAAAGTGGCTAAAAGTGACTGTTGCAGCCCTGCTTAAATTTTGGATGTTTAAAATTAAATTAATTCAAATTTTTGTGACTAGATTTTTAATAAGTGTCCTGCTAGAAAAAAAGTAACAAATAGTAAAAGCTTGATACCTTCGAGCTATCGTAATCTTCTTGAAAAACAGGATTGTCCGACCTCATCGGATTTTTAGAAACGTCGCTCAAGCTTCCAGAGGAATTTGAATTTCTATTCGAGAGTATATCCTTCCTAAAAAGGTCTCCTTGGTTGTTTCGAGATTCTTCATTCACACCTAATTGCGCAATTTCCTCGTCCTCTATCATCCTGCTAATCAAGGCTGGATGATTACAGATTTGTCGTAATCTTAAAAGCAAAACCAGAATGTGGTACTGTTGGATATCTCCATTGGTGTTTAATAGAGCCTTGTTCAGCTCATCGAAGATCTCTTGCGGAACTGTAATGAAAGTATAAAAACATAAATAAAATATATGTATTTTAAAAGACTTAGTTAATTATTAAAGTTATAAAAGCCATACAGAATCTACTGGACGAAAATGTAGAGGAAATGGAGAAAATAAAAAAAAAATAGAGCAGGTTTAGAAAAAGAAAGAGGATTTAAAAAAATTAAGAAATAGATGGAGCAAGGTTTAAAAATGCATAAATTTTCTTAAATTGAAACATTATTTAATTTTGAAATAAAACTTGTGTTCCAGCTTGGATTGACATGAATTTTAATTAAATTTTTTGATTGATTATGGTTCCCGGACATTCCAAGAATATTCTAAGATGAAAATAAAAATCATCGATCGGACCCTTTTTGAAAAAAGTAGATTTTTGTATTGAATTATAATCTGAAACACATTTTCCTTAAAAAGTTAGTAAATAATACCTAATATATATTTTTCATTTCGTTTATTTAATTGATTATGTTTATCTGACATCCCACGAATATTTTTAAATTAAAATTAAAATAATCATTTAGACCCTTTTTGAACACAGGTCGATTTTTGGATTTAATTGATTCGCAATGCAAATCAATTTTCAACCAAATAGTTGAAATTTGAACTAAAGATCAGTTTTCCATCGAAAATCAGGTAATTAAATTTCCATTTAAAAAAATTAATATTGCACAAAAAAAATCAACCAAAGTGATGTATTTTCAACTAAAATGATCAATCTTCAACTGAAATAGATGAATTTTAAACCAAAAAGATGCATTTTTGACACAAGATTTTAAATTACAACTAGATAGTTTTATTTTCAACCAAAAAGATAAATTTCCAAACAATAAGATTAATTTTTAACTAAAAAAGATGAATTTTCAACAAATAAATTAATTTTCAACTCAATTGTTGAGTGTTCAACTAAAAGGCAAATTTTCAACCAAATAGTTGAATTTTCTACTAAAAAGGATCAGTTTTTAACCAGAAATGGAATAGTTCAATTTTCAGTTAAAAATAATGAATTTTTAACTAAACTGATGGATTTTGAAGTAAAAGGATGGATCTTCAACTGGAATAATTGAATAACAAAAAAAATGAATTTTCAAACAAGAAGATTAATTTCTACAAACAAGGACAAATTTTCGACAAAATAGATCAATTTTTAACTACGAAAGATAAATTGTCAACTAAAAATTGAATATTTACACTTTCAGTTTAAAAGAAATTAATTTCCAAAACAATAGTTACGTTTTCAAACGAAGTGAAGAATTATCAACTAAAAATGATGAATTTTTAATTAAAATAATTGAATTTTCAACGAAAAAGATTAATTTTCAACCAAGACGATTAATTTCTACCAAAAAGGAGGAATATTCAGCCAAGAAGATTAATTTCCATCGAAAAAAGCGAACCTTGAACTAAAAAAGATAAATTGTCAACCAAAAACTAAATAATACAATTTTCAGTTGAAAAAAATAAATGTTCAATCAAAGAGATGAATTTGCAACTAAAATGATGAAATATTTAATTGGAATAGTTACAATTTCAGTTTTAAACAAAAAATTTAAATACGAAAAACTAATTTAAGAAAAATAGTTACATTTTCAGAAAAAGTGATCAATTTTTAACTAAAATAAAATGATGGATCTTCAACTGGAATAGTTAAATAAAAAAAAAAGAAGAATTTTCAACTAAAATGATGCTTCAACTGGAATACTCTGAATAAAAAATGCAGTAGTTGATATTTCAACCAAAAAAGATTTTAATTTTTAATCAAAATAATTGAATTCTACCAAAAAGACGAATTTTCAACATGAGCTGAATTTCCGAACAAAAAGGTGAATTTTCAACCAAGAAGATTAATTTTCTGCTAAAAAGAATGAATTATCAACAAAATACGTGAATTTTGAACCAGATACTTAAATTTTTAACTGAAAACGATCATTTTTTTTACAAAAAATAGAATAGTTAAATTTTAACTAAAACAGATAAATTGTCAGTCGAAAATTGAATAGCTAAATGTTCAGTTAAAAAAATTAATGTTCAACCAAAGAGAAGAATCTTCAACTGGAATAGTTGAATTTGAAACAAAAAAGATGAATTTTCAACCAAAAAAATTAATTTCTACCATAAAAGACGAATTTTCAATAAAAAAAATTAATGTTCAACAGAACTGATGAATTTTTAATTAAAATGATGAATCTTTTACTGGAATAGTTACTTTTTCAGTTTTAGAGAAATAATTTTCAAACAGAGAATATATGTATTTTTTTCAACAAAATACATGAATTTTTACCTGAGACAGATAAATTGTCAGTCGAAAACTTAATAGTTAAATTTTCAGTTTAAAAAATTAATGTTCAACCAAAGAGAAAAATCTTCAACTAAAATGATGGAATATTCATTTGGAATAATTAAATTTTCAGTTGAAAAATATAATTTTCAGCGAATATGAATTTTAAACCAAGAAGGTTAATTCTGATCAAAAAGTCGAATTTTCAACTAAAAAAGAGAATTGCTCAACCAAAAATTAAATAGTTAAATTTTTAGTTAAAAAAAATTAATCCTCAACGAAAAAAAAAACAAAATTTAAGAAAAGAGTTACACTTTCAATCAAGTAATTAAATTTTCATTAAAAAAAGATGAATTCTGAACAAAAAATGTAGTAGTTGATATGTTAACCAAAAAAGATTTTAACTTTTAATCTAAACCAGTTGAATTTGAATTTAAATTTGAATTCAATAAAAAAAGGCGACTTTTCAACATGAGATGAATTTTCAACTAAGAAAAATGTTTTTGTCACAAGAGAAAAAATTTCAAATTGTTGAATTTTCAAGCAAAAATATGAATTTTTAACCAAATAGTTGAATTTTCAACCAAGAAGATTAATTTTTTTCTGAAAAAGACAATTTTTCAACAAACTACATAAATTTTCAACCAGATACTTGAATTTTCAACTAAAAGCGATCAATTTTCAACCAAAAATACAATAGTTAAATTTTCAGTTAAAAAAATGAATTTCAAACAAAATAAAAACGAATTTTCAACAAAATAGTTAAATACAGTAATATAAAGCTACTTTTACAAACGAAAAATCATTATTATTCAATTTTATATTGCAATTTAAAAAAATGAAGCTTGTGTGGCACTTTGAAGTCTAAAAATACACTAGGAAAAAAGTCGACAAGATCCAGGAATCTTAATTGAAAACAGCAACTTTTAAAAATGCTAAATCTGTGTTTATTGAATTTAAAAAGTAACTGATTTCCTTAGATGCAATTCTTTTTCGAACTGAAAGAAAGCATCGTTCTTTGTGCATGCAATTTCACCCAATTTTTTATTTTTCCATGCAATTTCGAAAAATGTTAAACTTATAAATAAAAAAACTTAATTTTGTTAGATACAAAATTTCGAAATAAGAAAATTTGCTGTAATTCCAATTTCGATTCCTGTCTCTTGTTGATTTTTTTTATAGTGAATTTCTATGGTTAAAAAACCCACACATACACAGAAAAATGTTTAAACTGCAAGTTATAAAGATAAGTTCACAAAATACAAAAATAAAAATTTTAAAAATTCGCTGTATTGCCAATTTTGATTCCTGGGTCTTGGGGATTTTTTTTATAATGCATTTTTGTCACTAAAAAGTTTTCATATACCTCAAATAATTTTCCTCCTTTTTGACCTCCAGGTATTTAAACAAAAATTGAAACTCAATAAAATTTAAAAAAATCTGAGAACAAGACATTTTTTAAACCTTTTTTTCGGGCACGTGTAACTAAGCTGCACGCCGATCGATTCCAAATTAATAATGCTTTTTTAGGACCCCGATACGCTACTTTTCCGCGTTGTAGTGATTTTTAAATAATTATTTATTAATATTTATTTATTAATAAAAATTCAAATTCCAAAAGTATTTTCGACCCACCCTATTGCCTGGTCAACAACAAAATCTAGGGAAAATTGAGGAAATTTGACCATACATATCTTAAAAAAGTAATCGAAAAGTAACAATAATTTAGCAAACAAGTAAACAAAAAGAAAGATTTTTTACCAAAAAAGACGAAGTTTCCACCAAAATTATGAATCTTTAACAAAAAATGTACGTTTCAGAAAGTAGTTTAACTTTTAACGAAATGGTTGAATTTTTCTGACTAAAAAAGATGAACTGTTAACGAAAAATGTAATAATTGATACAATTACCAAAAAATATTTTAATTTGATATAAAAAAAAACAGAATTAATGTAAAAAATAAGATTTTTCAACTAAATTGTTGAGTTTTTTTAAGCCCAAAAGACCCATTTTGACAAAACAGTTTAATTTTCAAACTTCAATAATTAAATTTCAAGTTAAAAAAATTAATGTTTAACCAAACAGATGGATTTTGAACTACAACTATAGAATTTCTAATTTGAATAAGTTAAATTTTAGTTAAAAAAATTACTTAAAAAAAAAATAACTTTAAAAAAAATAGTTACATTTTCAAACAAAGTGATGAATTTTCGAATAAAATTGTGAATATTTAACTGGAATATTGAATTATAAATCAGAAAGATGAATTGTTAAATGAAATGATGAATCTTTAACTAGAATTAAAGTTTCTTGATGTTAATTTTCTTGCCCAGGGTAATGCGTAATAATTATTAATTATTACTATTAATGAATTATGTTGTTAAAGGTTTTTGTCCACTGGTCGTTTCAATATTTTCATAAAATATTGATACTAGAACTAGAATAATTGAATTTTTGACCAAAAAGATGAATTTTCAACCAAGAAGACTAATTTTTACCAAAAAATACAAATGTTCAACTAAAAAAGATAATTGTTCAACCAAAAATTGAATAATTAAATTTTAAGTCAAAAAATGAATGTTCAACCAAAGAGATGAATTTTTAACTTAAATTATGGAATATTCGACTGGAATAATAGTTACATTTTCAGCTAAAAAAACACATTTTCAACCAAAAATCATCCAAAGAAAAAACAAGTTTTCAATGAAACAGCTCGTTTTTTAACCAAAGAAATTAATTTTTAATTAAAACGACTAATCTTTAAAAAAAATGGTAGCAAAAGAGTTTAACTTTGAACCAAGTAATTTTATTTCCAACCTAAAAGATGAATTTTCAACTGAAATGATAAATATTTAACTGGAATACTTAGATTTTTAAATGAGAATAATAATTTTTAAATAAGCACTTTCCAACAAAATTATGAATCTTCAACAAAAAAATGTATGTTTAAGAAAGTAGTTAAACTTTTAACAAAATGGTTAAATTTAATATAATTTAATATAAAATACAGTAGAATTAATTTTAAAAATAAGATTTTTCAACAAAATAGGTTATTTTTCAACCAAAGTATTGAGTTTTTAAGCCAAAAAGACCAATTTTCATAAAACAATTGAATTTTTAACCAATAAATATGGATTTTTGACAAAAAAGTTATCTGTCAACCAAATAGTTGAATTTTCTACGAAAACAGGGGAATCTTCAATCGAAAAATGACGAATTTTCAACAAAATAAGTACATTTCTAACAAAAATATGACTTTTTAAATAAAATTATAAATTTCAGAACGAAGGGGTGATTATCAATTAAGAAGATTAATTTTCTACAAAAAAAGACGATTTTGAAACTATAATTTCAACAAAGAAGATTTTAATTTTAATTTAAAAACTAGCAATTTTAGCTAAATTGCGATTTTTATCAGGATTCATAATAATTCAATTGATAACCCTTTTATACATTTTACATATGAACTAATTATTATTTTACTGTTTTTCCCTAGTTTTTCCGGCTCTAAAGTGCCAAATTTACTGAAACATTTCGAATTTTTATATTTTTCACAAGTTTTTGAATAATACGATTAATGAATTAATGCATTTCGTAATTTCGGGTAAAAAATGTAACCAAAAGTAACCTTTTCATAAAATAAGTAACTTTTTAGTAACCGCGGATCAAAAAGTAACAAAGTTATTAAAAAGTAACTCGTTCCGAGCCCTGTAAGATTGATTTTCTTCCGAAAAAGACAAGTTTTCAACTAACTACATGAATTTTCAACCAGATACTTGAATTTTCAACTAAAAACGATCAATTTTCAACCCAAAATACAATAGTTAAGTTTGAAAAATGAATTTCAAGCAAAATAAAAACGAATTTTCAACAAAATAGTTAAATACAGTAATATAAAGCTACTTTTACAAACGAAAAATCATTATTATTCAATTTTATATTGCAATTAAAAAAAATGAAGCTTGTTTGGAATTTTTAAGTCTAAAAATACACTAGGAGAAAAGTCGACAAGATCTAGGAATCTCAATTGAAAACAGCAACTTTTAAAAATGCTGAATCTGTGTTTATTGAATTTAAAATGTTTCCTGTGAACCTGCTTTACTGAAACATTTCGAATTTTTATATTTTTGACAAGTTTTTGAATAATACGATTAATGAATTAATGCATTTCGTAATTTCGAGTAAAAAATGTAACCAAAAGTAACCTTTTCATAAAATAAGTAACTTTTTAGTAACCACGGATCAAAAAAGTAACAAAGTTATTAAAAAGTAACTCGTTCCGAGCCCTATAAGTATTACAAAAAAAAACTCACTATTGTCATTCTTGGTAAGGGTCCTCGAGTCCTTCTTCTGTTTCCCGCTGTGAACAAGTTCGTTCAGAGTATAGGAAATTCGTCCTTCCCTCTTGTCCCTCTGCATGAGGAACTGATAGAACATACTTCGAGAGTAGGCCAGAAGCGTTTTATAAACTTGTGTTTCTTCCTCATCCAGCTCAATTTCAATAGTCTCGACGATTCTAGGAGGCAAGGGCGGCATCTCACCACTCGCCTGTAACTCGTCCTTTGTTCGTCGCATTACGAGCGATTTTAAAAGTGTTGTAATTCGCATTATTCCTGATCTAGACCCCCTCATGGTACTATGCCATATTCGGATATCGTCCCATGGATGACACCCTAAAAACTTCAGGATGGCGTAAATATCTAGTGGCCTATTATGAACAGGTGTCCCCGTCATGGCCCATCTTTTATGCGATTTTAGCATACAAGCCGATTCCGAAATGTTGGTCTTCGGATTTCTAATCTGGTGTGCCTCGTCCAACACAACTCGCTTCCAGTAGACCTATAACATAATTAAATACATTTTCAAAGAAATTCAATATTAATCACTTTAGGAAATTTCAGGGTTCATAGCGCAAAAGGAGCTCGAAAAAGGGGAAAATAGGGGAAAGATTAAACATTTATTTTTACATGTCGAAAAAAAACAATCTTTTTATAACAAATGTTATATTTAAAAAAAAAAGGATTTTTTTCAATGATTTCTGCCATTAAATAATTTATTTTTCAAAATTGGATACTTTTAATGTAAACAGGGATCACAGCGCAAAATGAGCTCAAAAAAGGGGAAATAGGGTAGTTTTCTCACGAAAAAGGGGAAAATAGGGGAAAGATTAAACATTTAGTCTCAGATGTCGAAAAGAACAAACAATCTTTTTGTAAGACATGTTACATTTTTAAATAATTTAAAAAGATTTTTCAATGATTTCTGCCATTAAAGATTTATTTTTAAAAATTGGATATACCTAGATCGTTGGAAATCCATCCAGAGTGATATAAAAAAGTCAAAGGAAAAATAAAATTAGTTAAATACAAAATTTTGATATGTTTAACATCGTTCTCATAGATATTTCTTTCCAAAATTTGTCATTTCATCCTTACTATAACTTTTTTTTCAGGAAAAAATCCGAATCATTTTAAAAGACGAAGTTTTGAAAATATTCAAAATTTAATTAAAATCTGAAGATTTAAAAAAAAAACTAGAAACTTTTTAAGAATTTTGAAAGGTTCCAAGAAAATACAAGCATTTTCTTGAGATTTCTGGGAAAATATAAATTAATTTTCAACTTTTAAAATAAATTTGAAGAAAAAATTGAAAAAGATTTCAAAACGTTTCCAATAATTTCCTACGGTTTCGGAAAAGAAAATAGAAGATGAAAAAAAATTCAAGTTGGGGTAAGTTTAGGATGGAATCTAAAAAAAAAATTTAAAAATATACATATTTTTATGGTTTAGAAGTTTTGAATCGATTTTATAACTTTTAAAGATTGCAGAAAGTGTTTAAAAAATGTAGATTATTAAAGATTTCGAAAAAAGAAGCTTTTCAAGGTTTTTGATAGATTTCAAGAGACCAACAAAAATATCTTAAGATACCTAAGAAAATTTCAAATGATTTTTTATTTTGATAAATAAATGTTGAGATAAAATTGAAAAAGATTTCGAAACATTTTAAATTATTTCCTACAATTTCGAAAAAATATATATAGAGGATTAAACAAAATTTAAGCTCGGATAAGTTTAAAAACATGACGCTTTTTTATTTTTTTAAATTAATTTCAAGAGAATATATTTTTTAAATATTTCAAAACATTTCAAATCATGTCCCAAAGTTTCGGAGAGTAGTTTAGAAGATTTTAAACCAATCTTTTTAATTTTGCAGGATAAAAAAAATCAGGAAAAATTCGAATCATTTCAAAAGATACTTAGAAGGTGTGAAAGTTTTGAAAATATTCAACAATATTTGAAATTTGAGGATTTCAAACAATTTTAAACAAAACGTAGATTTTTGAAGATTAAAAAAACGTTTTTTAAAGAATTTTGATAGGTTTGAGAGAATAAAAAAAAATACTTCTACGAAAATTTCACCTGATTTATTATTTAAAAAAATAAATTTTAAGAGAAAATTGAAAAAGATTTCAAAACATTTTAAATATTTTCCTAAAATTTCAAAACAGAATAGATATAGAAGATTAATTTTTTATGAATTTTGTATATGTTTAAAACAAAATGAAGATTTTTAAAGAATTCGAAAAAAATTTAGAAAAGTTTCAAGCGAACGAAATTTTTGTTTCTAAAAATTCATAGATTTCTTTATTTTGTGAAAATAATTTTCAGAGAATATTTTTTGAAATATTTCAAAACTTTTCCAATGATTTCCAAAAATTTCGGAGAGGAGTGTGTAACATTTCTTAATTTTGGAAGATTTTTTTTAAATATCAGGAAAAACTTGAATCATTTTAACAGATACTTAATATATGTAGAAGTTTTAAAAAATATTCAAAAATAATTTAAAATTGAAAGATTTCAAAAAATTTTTAACAAAATGTAGATTCTTAAATATATCGATTGAAAAACAATTCGAAACATTCAAGAAATTTGGAAGGTTTAAAGAGAATGCAAACATTTTCTGAAGATTCCTAGCAAAATTTAAAAATTATTTCTTTTATAAAATTAATTTTAAGAGAATATTTTTTTTTTTCAAGATTTGAAAACATTTGGAATAGTTTTTTAAAATTTCGTCGAGAAGTGGAGAAGATTTTAGGCCCATTTTCATAATTCAGTAGTTTTTTTCTTTTAAGAAAAGGAAAAACTCTAATTATTTTTTAAAATGTTCCGAAGGTTTAGAAGTTTATGCAGGATTCTAAAAAAATAAGAAAAAATTCGAATCTTAAACAAATATTTTTATGGTTTAGAAGTTATGAAAAGATTTCAGAATAATTTAAAACTTTTAAAGATTGCAAAAAAATTGAATATAGTTTCTTGATGATTTAAAAAAATAAGCTTTTTAGGAATTTTGTAAGTTTCGAGAGAATACATTTTTTTTTTAAGATTCCTAAGAAAATGTTCAAGAATTTTTATTTTCAAAAATAAGTTTTGAGAGAGAAAAAAGTAGGTATTTAACTTTGTACATTTAAACTAAAATTTTTAATCTTCTAATACTTATTTAAAAAGTTCAACTTGCTTTAAAATGTTTCATCTTCAAATTTTGTTAAAGAGTATTTATTTTAAATAGTCAGCACTTAAAACGTGTACCTTATTTATTCATAAATAATTTATTTAAGTGCTAGAATTGCTTTAATTATTATTAAATAATGGTTACAATTTCAAATATCGCATATTTAACGAGAAAAGGGGAAAAAGGGGAAGTTTTTTGAGAATAGGGGAAAAAGGGGAATTTCAAGAAAAAAGGGGAAACTAAGGAAAAAAGGGGAAGACTGTGCATCCTGTGTAAATTTAAAACTACTCTTTTCAATAGAGCAAAGTAAAAGTACTAAAATTAATCGAATCATTTCAGCTGAGGGATAACAATTTGTGGGCCGAATTCCAAAATAAGTAAAGAAAAAAAATTTTTAATCGGTAAATATTTTCTGTTCTCTTACTACAAAATATTTTTTGTATTGATTCTAAACATAAATTTCTTCAGCTTGAACCAAAGAAACATGTTATTATTTTTTATTCATGGGAAACATTTTTTTCCGTGGTGTTTATAACGTTCCAAAATCGCAAAAAAAAATATGAAATCCCAAAAATCCTAACTCACGACAAACCTTTTTTTTCCGAAAAACCAAAATAAAAAAGGTTTCTTTGGTCCAAGATAAATAAATTTCAGGTAAGATGTATTCAACTTTTTTAAAATGTGTGCATATGACTCAATAAAAGAAAACATGTTCCAAAAAATTAATTTTCAATTGAAAAAACTGAATTTTCGCCCAAATTGTTGAATGTTGAAGCCTGAATGAAGATTTTTCTACAATGCAATTGATTTTTCAACACAAAAATATGATTTCAACCAAAAATTAATATTTTTAGTTAAAAAAACTAGTTTTTAACAAACAAAAAAAACTTCAACCGAAATGATGAATTTTAAACTGAAAAATGAATTTTTGATAAAGTAGTTCAAAATTTGACCAATTAGTTGAATTCTCTACTAAACTATTGAATTTTCCAGAGAAAATTCAAATTTTCTACAAAACAGTTGAATCTTTAATCCGAAAACATGAATTTTCAACAAGACTTAAGTTTTCAACCAAAAAAGATTTTGTAGTCAATAAAGAAAAAAAATTGTATTCAAAATGTCGAATTTCGAAGCAAGAACATTATTTTTCTACAAAAAAGGACGAATTTTTATCAAATTACATAAATTTTTAACCAAATATTTGAATTTTCAAAATAAAAAAGATCAAATTTGAACCAAAAATGAAATTGCTACATTTTCATTTGAAAAAACTAATTCTCAAATGAAAAAACCAAATTTCTACAAAATTATTGAATTTTTGAGCCAAATGAAAAGAAGTTTCTACAAGATATTCGAATTTTTTACTCAAAAATATAAGCTTTCAATACAACAAACAATTTTTAATAAAAAATGGCAATTTTCAGTTCGAAAAAATGAATTTTTAACAAAGTATTTTGATTTTCAACCAAAAAGACAGCTTTTCAACAAAATAAATATATTTTCAACCAAATAGTTAAATTTTTAACCGAATTTCTGCCAAAAAATATAACTTTTGAATGAAATTTGAACTTGCAACCAAATAGTTGAATTTCCGACTAAAAAAGATAAATTTTCAAACACAAATGGAATAGTTCAATTGTCTGTTTACAAAAATTAATTTTCAACGAAAAAAAAGTTTCAACAATAATTAAATTTTCAAGTAAAGATTAAGAAAAATTAGAAATACCTTATTTATTCATAAATAATGTATTTGAATGCTATAATTGCTTTAATTATTATTCAATAAAGGGTACAATTTCAAATATCGTATATTTAAAGAGAAAAGGGGAAAAGGGGGAAGTTTTTTGAAAATAGGGGGAAAAAGGGGAATTTCAAGAAAAAAGAGGAAACTAAGAAAAAAAGGGGAAGACTGTGCACCCTGAAATTTGTTTAGGAAAGTTTACTGCTGACGAAAAATTACGAGGGATTGACAACTCAACTTCTGAGCGTATAGCGGCCATTCACAAAAAAACGTGATGCATTTTTCAGTAACATTCGCAGATTTCAAAAATTTCAACAAAGATTCAAAAACATTTCAAATATTTCCAAATATTTCAGAAGATTTCGCAAAGATTTTAGGCAGATTTATGAAATTTCGCCAAAATTTAAAAAAATTGGAAGATATTTCAATGATTTCAAAGATTTCAGAAAGACTTTAAAGTCCTCAGATTTAAAAAGATTTCAAATAATTCGAAAAGAAATTAAAAATATTAAAAAATATTTCGAAGGCATCAAAATAATTCTACGATTTATCAACGATTTCAAAGACCTCGTAAAGATGAAGAAGATTCCAGGAAGATTTCAGATATCCAAAATTTTTTTAAATATTTCAAATATTTTAAAAGCTTTCACAACAATTCCTAAATATTTTCAATAATTCAAAGATTTTAAAGATTTCATGAAAATTTCACAAAGATTTCAGGGATTTTAAAAGATTTCAGGGATTTCAAAGATTTCAAAGATTCCAAAAGTCTTCAGATTTAAAAATATTTAAAAATATTTTAGAAGATTTCGCAAAGATTTCAGGAGGATTTATAAATTATCGCCAAAATTAAAAAAAAATTGGAAGATATTTCAATGATTTCAAAGATTTCACAAAGACTTTAAAGTCCTCAGATTTAAAAAGATTTTAAATAATTCGCAAGGAATTCAAAATATTAATGAATATTTCGCAGGCTTCAAAATAATTCTACGATTCATCAACGATTTCAAAATACTTCATATTTCAAAAAATTTTAAATACTTCAGAATCAAGGATTTCACAAAAATTTCAAAGGATTTCGCAAAGTTATCAAAAGATTTCAAAATATTTTAGAAGATTCCAGAAGACTTTCGATTTGAAAATATTTCAAAGATTTCACTAAGATTCCAAAGGATTTAAAATGTTTCAAAAAATTTTAAGATTGCGAGAAAATCTCAAAAAATTCACTAAAATTTTATAAAATATTTCTCAAAGATTTACATATTTCAGAAAATTTCAAAGATTTCAGAAAGATTCACAAGATTTTACTAAAATTTTGGAAGGTAGGCAAATATTTCAATGATTTCACAAAGATTTTAAAGATACCAAAATACTTCAGATTTCAAAAAATTTCAGAAGGTTACAAAATATTTCAACGATTTCAAAAGACTTTAGATTTCAAACAGTTTGAAATAATTTAGAAATATTTTAAGGATTGCTCAAAGATTTTGCAAAGATATCAAAACATTTCATAAATATTTCAAAAGATTTCAGAAAATTTAAAAATATTTCAGAAGTTTCCAAAAATTTCACAAAGATTTCAAAATGTTAAAAAAATATTTAAAATATTTTTAAATATTTTAAAAGATTTTACAAAAATTCAAAACTATTTACAATAATTCAAAGATTTAAAAGATTTCACAAAGTTTTCAGGGATTTCAAAAGATTTTAAAGATTTCAGGGATTTCAAAGATTCCAAAATACTTCAGATTTCAAAATTTTTTAAAAATATTTCAAAAGATTTCACAAAAATTCCAAAATATTTACAATAATTCAAAGAATTTACGAAAATTTCACAAAGTTTTCAGGGATTTCAAAAGATTTTAAAAATTTCAGGGATGTCAAAGATTTCAAAAGACTTCAGATTTTAAAATATTTCAAAATATTTCAGAAGATTTTGCAAAGATGTGAAAGATTTCACCAAAATATTAAAATATTTAAATGCATTCACAGAGATTTTCATTATTCCATAAGCACTGAGATTTCAAAAATTTTCAAAACTTTCAGAAAATTTACAGGATTTCAAAACATTAAAAAGTATTATATAAATTTTTTTATATTGGCTAATGATGATGTAAAAATGTAGTAATTAAATATTTAATAATTTTTTTAATGTTTAATAATAATGTTAAAATTCAAACCGGTAAATGCATCTACATTTTTACATTATTAAAAACTATAACAAAGATTTCCAAAATTTCAAAAAAAATCTAAAAATTTTACAATATTTCAAAGGTTTTAAAGATCCTAAAAGACTTCAGATTTAGAAATATTTTTGAAGTTTCATCCAAACTTCAAAAGATTTCTCTCAGATTTGAAAGATTTCAAAAAGATGCCATAAAGATTTGAAAAAGATTTCGAAAATTCCAGGAAAATAAAAAATATTTGATGAAAATTTCACAAAAATTAAAAGACTTCCAAATATTTCAATAATTTCGCAAAGGTTTCACAAACAGTTTGAAAAGATTTGTAAGATTTTACAAAGAATTCAAGAATCCAAAAGTCTTCAGATTTCAAAAGATTACAAAGTTACACAGATTTGACAAATTTCAATGATTTCACAAACATTTCAAAAAATTGCACAAAAGATATCAAATATTTCACGAAGGCTTGTACACCAGATTCCAAGAGTGATCAATGATCAACCCCTCGAAAATTTCTAAATTGAGAATTGCATTGGATTAAATTAAAAAATATATTATTCTTCAACTTACTTTGTTCAACATCAGACAATCTTGATGCAGAAGGGTGTACGTGGTGAGGACTATATCCGGTCTACAAAGTTCCCTTGGGTCCCTCGTCCGGTTAGCCCCATGGTGAATCAGAACCTTCAAAAGTCCGCTATTCGTACGTTTTTTAATTTCATTCTCCCATTGCTGCAGAAGCGTAGGTGGGCACACAACCAAAGTACCGCCATCGGTCGTAAATTTCCCATAAACTTCATAAAAATAAAATAAATTGAGTAAGTAAAAAATATTTGCTAAGTCACATTTAATGTTCTAAAGAGTTTAAGTGCTCGGAGGTATAAAACCAATCATACACCTAGAAGATCAATAATGTTAATGCAAAAAAATGTTTCAGAATACATTTTAAACCTTTTTTAGTTGTATTTTCAAGTCAAAAAAATAAATTCGCAATCGAAGAAATTAATTTTTAACTAAAATGAGGCATCTTCAACCAAAAATATGCATTTTTAACCAAATAGTTGAATTTTCAGCCCAAAAGATTAATTCTCTTCAAAAAAAAAAATACTCATTTTCAAAAAAGTACATAAATTTTCATCTAACAAAAATCAATTTTCAACCAAAATTATGATAGTTAAAATGTCAAACCAACAACAAAAAAACAATGAATTTTTAACAAATTTTTTCCATAAAAAAACGCTTTTTACCCAAAAATATAAAAAAAAATTCAGTTAAGACAATCAATTTGAAAAAAAATGAATTCTCAACAAAATAATTCAATTTTAAACTATGAAAAGATCAATTTACAAACCAAAAATATAATATTTCAATTTACAGTTAGAATAGTAAATTTAAAAAAAAAACGAGTTTTCAGCAGAATTAATTCACTTTCAACTAAAAAAAATAAATTTTTGAAGCGAAAATGGAAAAGTTATATCTTCAGTTAATAAAATTAATTTTCAACTAAAAAGAAACAAATTTTCAACCAAAGAAATTAATTTTTAATCAAAATGATGAATTTTCAACCAAAAATATGAAATTTTGACCAAATAGTGGATTTTTCAATCCAAAAGATAAATTTTCTATCAACAAAAAAAAAATTTTCAACTAGATTTTTTTCAATGAGAGAAATGAATTCTTCACAAAAAATGGAATAGTTAAATTTTGTACTGAGCAGATAAATTTTTAATGAAAAAGATTACATTTCCAACAAAAAAGGTAAATTTTCAACAATAAAATGAATAGTTAAATTGAATTTTCCACTAAAATGATGAATCTTCAACTAAAAAAAAATAATTAATTTTTAACCAAATAAATAAATTTTAAACTAAAAAGATAACTTTTCTACCAAAAATAAACTAGGATAATTTTCAGTTGGTGAAATAAATTTCCAACCAAAAAAAAAACGAATTTTCAACGAAACAGTTGAATTTTCAACCATAGAAATGAATTTCTAACCAAAAAGATGAAATTCTTAACTAATGAGAGTACACTTTTACTAAAAAAGACGGACTTTCAACGAATAGTTCAATTTTGAGTAAAAAATTAATTTTCAATGCAATTAAAGTAACTTTTCAAGGAAATAGTATAATTTTCAACCAAGAAGATTAAATTTCTATATTATTTTGCAACAGAGTGTTGAATTTCCAGCCAAATAAAACAATTTTCATCCAGAAAGTATAATTTTAAACAAAATAATTAAGTTTTGAACGAAAAAAAGGGTTGTCAACTAAGATGATGAATTATCAACCATATAAATGAATTTTCAACAAAGTAGTTCCACTTCCAGATAATTAGTTGAACTTTCTACAAAAAAAAAAATGAATCCTCAACGAGAAACGTGATATTTTATATTTCAACCAAAAAGGATTTTAATTTTATACCAAAATAGTTGAAATTTAATAAAAAAAGATGAATTTTTAACCAAATAGCTGAATTTTCAATCCAAAAGATTAAATCTCTACAAAAAAAGATTCATTTTCAAAAAAGTACATAAATTTTCATCTAAAAAAAATAAATTTTCAACCAAAATTGTAATAGTCAAAATGTCAAACCAACCAAAGAAAAAAAATTAATTTTCAACCAAATATTTTGTTTCATAAGAAAATGATTTTTTAACCCAAAATAGAACAATTAGATTTTCAGTTAAGAAAATTAAAAAAAAAAACGATTTTTCAGCAAAGTTAATTCACTTTCAACTAAAAATATAAGTTTTCAAGCGAAAATGGAAAAGTTATATCAGTTACAAAAAATTAATTTTCAACTAAAAAGAAACAAATTTTCAACCAAAGAAATTAATTTTTAATCAAAATGATGAATTTTCAACCAAAAATATGAAATTTTTACCAAATAGTGGATTTTTCAATTCAAAAAATAAATTTTCTAACAAAAAAAAAACGAATTTTCAACTAGATTTTTTTCAATGAGAGAAATGAATTCTTAACAAAAAATGGAATAGTTAAATTGTGTACTGAGCAGATAAATTTTTAATGAGAAAGATTGTATTTCCATTATAAAAGGGAAATTTTCAATAAAAAAATGAATAGTTAAATTTAATTTTCAACTAAAATGATGAATCTTCAACTAAAAAAAAAATTAATTTTTAACCAAATAGATGAATTTCAAACTAAAAAGATAACATTTCTACCAAAAATAAACTAGGATCATTTTCATTCGGTAAAATAAATTTTCAACCAAAAAAAATAATGAAATTTCAACAAAACAGTTAAATTTTCAGCCATAGAAATGAATTTCTAACCAAAAAGATGAAATTTTCAACTAATGAGAGTACACTTTTATTGAAAAAGACAGACTTTCAACGAATAGTTAAATTTTCATCTAAAAATAGAATAGTTAAATTTTCAGTAAAGAATTAATTTTCAATACAATTAAAGTAAATTTTCAACGAAACATTACAATTTTGAAACAAGAAGATTAAATTTCTATCAAAAAATATAAATTTTCGACAAAAAATGGAGTTAAAGAATTAATTCTAAATAAAAAAACTCAAATAAAAAAACTCAACACAACCAATAAAATGAACTTTTTACCAAAATAGATGAATTTTTAACAGAGAGTATGAATTTTTAACCAAATATTTGAGTTTTTAAAAGAATTTTTAACCAAAAAGATGAATGAGTCGCAAAGCAGATTAAATATTCTCCCACAAAAATCGAATTTTCAGTAAAATACAGGAATTTTAAACTAAATATATGAACCAAGCATGTACGAGTTTAGTTTCCAGTTAAAACAATTAATTTTCATCCAGAAAATATAATGTTCAATAAAATAATTAAATTTTGAACGAAATAAAAGGATTTGAAACTAAAATGATGAATCGACAACCGAATAAATGAATTTTTAACACAGTAGTTCCACTTCCAACTAAGTAGTTGAATTTTCTACCAAAAAAGATGAATTCTCAACGATAAACGTGATATTTTATATTTCAACCAAAAAGGATTTTAATTTTATACCAAAATAGTTGAAATTTGATCAAAAAATATGAATTTTCAACAAAATAGTTGAAATCCTCAACCAAAGCAGATTAATTTTCAACCAAATAGTTGCGATTTTTAACCATGACCGTACAATTAATTTCAACTTCAGTTTATCGAAAATTCCCTAACTCTGTCAGGTTTTTCCTGACATTTCCTGACTTTCTGGAATTACCTGACATGTAGCAACTCTGTAAATTAAAAAAAGTATAGGCTTATTTCACACTAGAATTTTATATTCCAATAATACTTCAAAATTACCCTTGGTTTTAACTTTTTTTTTGCCTTTTGGTACAAAAGGGGCATCCCAGTCGTCCCCACTGTCTGCACTATCAAAGCCACAGCTTGCAGAATTCTGGCGTCGTTCAATCGGAATACAATGGACTATTAAGGCAATCATTGTAAGGGTTTTTCCCAGACCCATATCATCCGCTGGAACGAATTAATAATTTTTTAAGTTTGAAAATAAATGCAGGCCTCTCAGTCCCTATGGGATAAAATATAGGGACCAAAGAGTACTTTTTGTCACGCTCAAGGGGTAACAAATGCAGGGTAAATTCATAAGACTTCAAAACAATCCAAATTAAATTCAAAAGAATTCAAATAAATTGGAAATTTAAAAAAGTCTATTGATTTCCGTAAGGGAGCGTTCATATATTACGTAACATTAAAAGGGGGAGGGAAGGTATTTTTACCCGGTTACGTAACATTTTTAATTTGTGAATTTTCTGCACCATCAACTTTATATATCAAAATTTGTAAATAAATAATTTTACTTCATCATTAAATTTATTTCTAAATGTTTCTAAACATTATTGATAGAAGAAGAAATTTGAATTGTAAAGGATTGTTTAATAATGGGAAATAATTCTTTTCTTAACATTTCGCTCCCACACTATAATTTGTAAACTCTTTTACATTTTCAAAGGGATACGAAAAATTAAATTATAGGCAACAACTTATTTTGAAGAATTCGAAAAAAAATTAGAAGCTTCTTAATAATTATGAAAGATTTGAGAAGATTGAACGTTTTTTAAGATTTCTGGAAATATTTTGTACGGTTTGGGGTTTATTTCAAAAGAATAATTTAAAAATTGGAAGATTTCAAAATGTGTCGAAAAAGAATATGGAAGACTTTGAGACCATTTTTTTAATTTTTCAGGATTTAAAAATTGTTTAGATAAACTGAATTTTGCAGAGTGTCAAAAGAATGAAAAAAATATTCTCAAGATTCATGGAAAAATTTTAAATGCTTGTTTTATAATTAATTCTAAAATAAGACTGAAAAGATTACAAATTTTTTAAAATTTCCTAAAAATTTTAAAAAGATTGTAGAAGATTTTAAAGCAAAATTGTGCAATTTTTCCATTTTACAGAATTTTAGGGAAAAAAGGGAGTGAGGTCAAAAGATATTCAGAAGTTTTGAGACACTTCAAAAATAATTAAAACTTGTAGATTTGTTAATAATTTTGTAAGGTTTCACGAAACTGAAAAAAATTAGATTTCTAGGAAAAATGAAAAAAAACTTCTTATTTTGGAAAAATAATTTAAACAGATTATTTCAAACGATTTCAAAACTTTTCAACGAAGAATGTGAAAGATTGAAGGGTATTTATTTATTTTTGCAGAATTTAAAAAAAATCAGAAAAAATTTGAATAATTTTTGGAGAATAGAAGGTTTAGAAGGTCTGCCAAGACTAAAAAAAGAATTTTCTTAATGTTCGTGTGAATTTTTAATGACTTTTTATTTTGAAAAATTAACTTTAAGAACAAATTAAGAAGGTTTTTAACGATTTCCTCAAATTTCCATAAAGAGTGTAGAAGATTTTAAAGCAGAATGTTTCAATTTGGTAAGATTAAAAAATAAAAAAAAAATAAAATCGAGTAAATTCAAGAAATGTTTAGAAAAATTGAAGAGATTCAAAAAGAATTTTGAACATTAACAAAGTTTTAGAAATGTAGATTCTTAGAGATTCAAAAATCAATTTTAGAAGCTTTAGAAGAATTTCGAAAGGTTTAAAGAGATTTAACAAATTTTGGTAAATTCCTGGGAAAATATAGAAAATTGTAAGTCAATCTTTTTACATTTTGAATGATTTTTCAAAATTTTAAGAAAAATTGAAGTCAGTTAAAAATATCTTCAGGAATTTAAGGCATTTTAAAAAGATTAGAAATATTTACAAGCTTGGAAATATTTCCGAAAATGTATAAAATATTTCTTGATTTCATCCAAACTTCTAAATGTCCTAAACATCTTTTAAAAAGACTCCAATTTTTCCTAATATTTTGTAAAATCCTATGAAATAAAAATAAAAATCTTGAAAATTTACTAGATTCTCTTTTGACAAATCTGAAATGTTTCATTTTTTTTTAATTTTCTCAAAAATCTTATAAACATTATATTTATATAAATTTAAAAACAAACTGATAATACTTATTTTCGTGTTCTAAATTCTCGGAATTTGGTTTCAGCTGGAATTTAAGTGTTCGCAAACTGTTAACAAATACATAGTTAAATAGTTATTTGAAATTTTTATATTGTATTATTATTAGTACATATAATTTTATATTCTTTATGGTATTTGAAAGAATTTTTAAATTGGTGAATTTTAATTAGTACTTACATTAAGTAACTTCAATATTTGTATGACTAAAAAAAAACTGAAAGGAAGAATTCAAGGTGAGGTTAAAAGAAGAATTCAAGTAAATTAATAAAATTCAAGAGAAGTCCAAAGAATTTAAAAGAATTCAGGGCGAATTAAAAAAAATTAAATCTTTTCAAATATTTAACCCTACTAATTGCTAACCAAGGAAGTGAGTAGCGATTACAAAATAATTCAAAATAATTCAAATGAATTGGAAACAATTTTTAAAATCGAAAAAATTTTATTGAATACAATAAAATTTGAGTGAATTTAGGAGAATTTCAGGGAAATTATAAGAAGTAGGTGAATTCAAAACAATTTAAAAATATAAAAAAATTATTGAATTCAATAGAATTCAGTGAATTTAGAAGAATTCAGGATAAATTAATAAGAATTCAGGGCTCATTCCAAACGAATTGCAAAAAATATTTAAAAATCTCTTCAAATCTTTGAAATCCTTCGAAATCCCTCAGTTCTTGTGAATGAATTCTTTGAAATCCATTACAATTTTTAAATCCCTTGAAATCCCATATTAGAATTATTAAAACCCTTAAAAATCCCATGAGATTGTTTTAATCTCTTGAAAATGCCTTCAAACCCCTTCAAACTATTTGAACAAATTAAAAAATTTTGGGAATCTTGTAAAATTTCATAAAATATTTCAAATACTTTGAAATTTTTTAAAGTTCTTGAAAATTCCAAGGAATTTGAAAAAATACTTTAAAATCTTTTAAATCCTTTGATAATTTTATCAACTGATCCTCATGATCAATCAAATAAAAACTTTTAAAAATCCATTCAATTGAGTAGAACTGAGGAAATTTAGAAAAGTTCTAGTGCATTAAAAAAATTCAAGTGAATTCATAAAATTTAAGAGAATTCATAAAATTCAAGAGAATTGAAAAGAATTTAGGAGAAATTAATCAGAATTCAGGGTGAATTCAAAATCTCTTCAAATCTTTAGAGCCCTACGAAATACCTTACTTCTCGTGAATAAATTCTTTAAAATCCACTAAAATATAAAATTACGTGAAATCCTCTGAAATCTTATAAAATAACGAAGAACCTTTTAAAATATCTTAAAACCTTATAGGTCCTGTGAAATCGTTCCATATCTTTCAAAATTATAGAAAACTTTTTATCCTAAAATATTTCAAACGCTTTGAAATCCCTTCAAATCAATAAAAAAATCCCTAAAATATTTCAAATTAAAAGCTCTTGAAAATGCCTTAGAAGTTTTAAAAATACCCTAAAATTTTAAAAATCCCTACAAATTATTGAAATCTATTAAAAATTTCTCTGAATCTTTAAAAATAGCATGAGAAATTAAAAAAAATCAAGACAATTCAGAAAAAAACTAATGTGATCTTACAAAGTGATTTGAGAAATAAAGTGACTAATTGTGACTTTTGGCAGCCCTGATTATTTTTTACCAGGGTGGCGATTCAGCGGACGATTTCCAATTCCTGGTCATTCCCCGGTCAAGTTTTTCAACTTTCACGGTCATATTTGCCGCAAAACGCAAACATTTATTTTAATTCATGACGTTTATTCTAAACATCCTTTAACCTAACAGAGCAAATCATTGCAAAATAAATTAATTTTGAAAAATGCTTAAATTTTCCATTAAAAATATAAATTTTTTACAAAAACTGGAATAGTTAAAATTTCAGTTGAAAAAATTATTTTTTCAAACAAAAAAATGGATTTTCAAAAAAATAGTTCAATTTTCAACCAAAGTGATGAATTTTCAAATAAAATTATGAATCTTCAACTGGAATTGTTAAATTTTAAACCAAAAAGATTAATTTTCGACTAAAACGAAAACTATTTAACTGGAACACTTGAATTTTTAACAAAAAAAAATTAATTTTTAAACAAGGATATTAATTTTCAAATGAAAGGATTAATTTTCTACCAAAATAGAATTTTTCAACAAAATACAAGAATTTTCAACGAAATAGTTGAATTTTGAACAAAAAAATTTAATTTTTACTAGAAAAGATGAATTGTCAACAGAAACTTAAATACTTCATTGAATTTCCAGTTAAAAAAATTAATATTTAACCAAACAGATAAATTTTAAACCATAAAGATAAATTTTCAACTGACACGATGAATCTTTAACTAGAATAATTTAATTTTTGACCCAAAAGATTACTTTTCAACCAAGAATAATTTTTACAAAAAAGACGAATTTTCAACTAAAAAAGATCATTTTTCAACCAAAAAATGAATTTTTAATAAGAACTATGAATCTTCAACAAAAACAAAAAATATTTTTTTTACGAAAGTCTTTATCTTTCAACCAAATAATTTTATTTCCATCCAAAAAGATGAATTTTCAACTCAACTGACCCATATTCAACTGGAATATTTGAATTTTTAACCGAAAAGAAAAATTATTAAACAAGAAGATTAACTTTTAAAGAAAAAGATAATTTTCTACGGAAAAATCGATGTTTTTAAAACAAACTACGTGAATTTTCAACGAAATAGTTGAGCTTTTAATTAAAAAATACAAATTTGCATCTAAATTGCTGAATTTTGAACTAAAAAAGAACAATTTTCAACTAAAAATGGAACACTTAAATTTTCAGTTAAAGAAATTAATTTTCAACCAAAATTATGAATTTTCAACTAAAATGATGAATTTTCAACTGGAATAGTTGAATTTTATGCCAAAAAGATGAATTTTCAACCATAAATATTAATATTCTACAAAAAGACGAATTTGAGACAAAGTACATAAATTTTCAAATAGTTTAATTTTTAAATGCATAATATCACTTTTCAACCAACTGATTGATTTTCAACCAGAGATGAATTTTAAATGAAAATAATTAATCTTCACCCAAAAAAATTATGTATTAAGTATCTTAAAATATATTCTTAATTTCATATTGCAATGAAAACTCTTTGGATGCATGAGAACAACTACTAACTAATGTAAAAAAAAAGCAATCTTGAAAAATAATCAATTATAATTCAATTAGAGTGAACTAAGATAATCTGAAAAATCCAAGATTCATAAACAGTGAAATAGTAAATAAATCCGTAATCACATTTATAAATTGACCAAAAGTATTAAAATAATGAAAACTTGAATTTTGTTATGATCAGAAGTAAATTTCCGGTCTCCCGGTCAAGTCGCCACCCTGTTTTTTTAAAGTTCCATTATGGGCTGCAAATAGGGTACCGTAGAGACCAAATTAGAAACCAAATATTGAAAATGGGGTACTTTAGGGACCTTAACTGAATATCTTATCTAGAATTTTCAATCATTTTTAAAAGAAATAGAGTTTTTATTCGATACCTAAGATTCCACCAGGACATGCCTCTAGGCCCTCCCTCTTAAGCATCCATTTTAAGGCCTTCTTCTGATGAAGCATCAACTTCACTCTCAGTCCAAGTGGATCTTCTGCAAACTCATCATCTGCTGGACACCCAGAAAAGGCTTTCTGAATATCTTGCACACCCTTAGCAATGGCTTCATTCGTCGTTGAAAAGCCTTTCATCAATTCTTGAAAATTCCCTTTTTTCGAGCCGCTGATGAAAGTATTATAATCTTTTTCTTCTTCATCCTGATTCTCTTCCGAATCTTCATCCGACTCACTCGATGCTTTTAAAGTGGCTTTAAAATCAGCCTTTAAAATTTTAAGTCTTGCTTCTCTGTCTCGTATCATTTTCTCGAGCGAATTGCGTTTGGCAATCTTTGAATTACTTCGATTAAGTTTATCCTAAAAAAAAAAAATAGGAAGACGATATAAAAATAATTCAGGATTGAAAAAAATATATATGGGGCATTATTTCTCAAGTCAAGGTGTCTACTCAAATCCTGGAAAAAAAGTCCCTGGCAATTCCAGTGTTTTTCTAGCAATATAAAGGTTTTTCCAGGTATAATTTTAAATGTATTAAGATAGTACTATTCATGTATGAATAATACTTTTTTTACACATTTACAATAACTGTTATTTTATTTATGAAAGTAATTTTAATAAAGGATAAGTAATTTCTTAATGGTACACGTTTCTACTGATTTAATCAATATGTTTAATTTAGAAAGCTTTGACAAATTATATTACAAGATATTCTTATTTATCTCATCGCCATCGAATGATTAAATAAATATATAATGCTAAAACCATAATTATACTTTAAATAAAATTATTTTGAATACTATATTAAATTCAATTGAAACGCTTCAAATTCCTAGCGTTTCAATTAAAAATAGTATTTATTACATGTTCAAAACAAGACAGATAAATTTTTAATCAAGTAGTTGAATTTTCCACTCAAAAGTTGAATTTTCTATCACAAAAGACGAAGTTTGAACAAAATCTTTAAAAATATTACGAGAATCTTTCAAAATATTACAGAATATTAAAAAAATTCTGCAGATTTCAAACAATTCACAAAGCTTTTAGATTACAAAAAACTTTAGATTTCAAAATATTTAAAGCCAACAACGTACATCAACTTTTTCTACGAAATTAAAAAATATTTCAAAGATTTCAAGAGATTTTAAAGATTTCAACGAATTTAAAAAAATTTAAAAATATTACAGAAAATTTTAAAAATTTCGCAGATTTTAAAAATTCCACAAGATTTAAAATAAATCAAAGATTTAAAATAAATCAAAGATTTCAAAAAATTTCACAAATATTTCAAGGATTTCAAAGACTAAAACACTAAAAACATAATCATTAATAATTTCTTGAATTTGTTCCTAAAGTTCGTGAAAATGAATAATAGTTTTCTACAAATTTAATTCTATCTTCATATACTTTACGTAAAATTAATGTGAATACTATAGTAAATTCAATTTAAAACGCTTCAAATTCCTGTCATTTCAAGTAAAAATAGTATTGCATGTTCAAAACAAGATAGATGAATTTTTAACCAAATAGTTGAATTTTCTACTCAAAAGTTGAATTTTCTATCATAAAAGACGAATTTTGAACAAAACACATTTCAAAATATTTCAAAGATTTCGAAATATTACTAAATATTACTGAATAATTAAACAATTTCGCAGATTTCAAAGAATTTACAAAGATTTCAGATTACAAAAAACTTTAGATTTCAAAATATTTAAAGCCAACAACGTACACAAACGTTTTCTACGAAATAAAAAAATATTTCACGGATTTCAAGGATTTCCGAAAATTGTAAAGATTTCGTAAAGATTTCAAAAAATTTCAAAATATTACAGAATATTTCAAAAGTTTCGCAGATTTCAAAGATTTCACAAAGAATCCACAATTTTTAACATATTTCAAAGATGTTAAAGAATTTACGAAAATTTCAAAAAATTTCACGAAGATTTCAAGGATTTTAAAGAACTAAAAACATAATTAATCATTTCTTTAATTTGTTCCTAAAGTTCATGAAATTGAATAATAATTTGTTTTAAATTTGATTCTATCTTCATATACTTTGAGTAAAATTAATGCGAATTCCTAAATTGTGGAATTTTCTACTAAAAAGTTGAATTTTCTCTCACGAAAGACAAATTAGCTTTCAATGAAAAAAAAAACGGATCTTCAATAAAATAGTGAAATTTCCAACTAAAATGATGAATCTTTAACTGGAATAGTGGAATTTTCGAACAAAAAGATGAATTTTCGAGCAAAAATATGAATTTTCAACCAAAAAGATTAATTTTCTACCAAAATACATAAATTTTCAAAAAAAGATTCAATAAAAAATGAAATAGTTAAATTTTCAGTTAAAAAATTTATTTTCAGAAAAAAAACTCAAATTTTCAACCAGAGGTTAATTTTCAACAAAACATTTACATTTTCAAGCGGAATGGTTGAATTTTCGGTTTAAAAAAATTAATTTTGCAACCAAAAAAGCACGATTTTTCTACAAAATAATTAAATGTTCAAACAAAAACATAAATTTTCAACATAAATGATTAATCTTCAACAGGGATAGTTGAATTTTTAATCAATAAGAAAATTTTCGATCAAGAAGATCAATTTTCAAGGAAAAATTGAATAGTTAAATTTTCAGTTAAAAAATTTTATATTCAACCAAGGAGAAAATATATTTTCAACTAAGAAAGATTTTACAGTCAAGAATGAGAAAAAACTGCAACGAAACTGTTAAACTTTATCAAAAAGATACATTTTTAAAAAAGATTTTTAACTAAATTGTTAAATTCAGTGATACAAAGCTACTTTAAAAAAATAAAGGAAGTGTTATTTAATATATTACAATTCAATCAAATTTCAAGCACGTTCTTGAAAAAATTCCCTGACATTTCCAGGTGTTTCCAGTTATATAAAACATCCCTTACTATTCCATAAATATTTAACGAGGGCGGGAGTTTTGTTTTTTAGCTAAAAAATTCTGATATTTAAGAAAAAATTTGCCTTTTATACCCAAAAAGATTAATTTACAACAAAAAAGTTAATTTTCAAACAAGAAAGATAAATTTACAACCAAGTAGTTGAAGTTTCAAGCAAAAGAGACGAATTATCAACAAAAAAATTTAGTTTTTCAAAGAAATAGTTGGCCTTTCACAAAATAGTAGAATTTTCAAGCCAAAAAGATTAATTATTTCAACCAAAAAATGAATTTTCAATACAAAAGCAAGAATTTTCTATAAAAAAAAAATAATATTCAACAAAGCTGTTAGATTTCGACCAAAAAAGATGATTGCAAACAAATTAAATTTTGAACCAAATATTAGAATTTTCAACCAGACGAGATGAATTCTGAACCAAAAATATAACAGTAGACTTTTCAAATTAAAATAATGAACTTTCAACCAAAAAAGATTGAATTTCTAACAAAATAATTAAATTTTGACTCAATTGTTAGAATTTCTAACCAAAATTGATGAATTCTGAACCAAAAATATAATAGTAGACTTTTCAAATAAAATGAATGAACTTTCAATCAATAAAGATGATTTTTCAACCAAATAGTTGCATTTCTAACAAAATAATTAAATTTTCAACCAAATAGTAGAATTTTTAATCCAAAGAAATTAATCCTGAACCAAAAATATTTTAGTAGACTTTTCAATGATGAAGAATGCACTTTTTACCAAAAAAAAAAATACTTTTTTATCAAAAGATGAATTCTCAATCCAAAAGGACCAATTTTCTATCCTAAACGATGAATTTTCAACAAAACAGTTGAATTATCGACCAAAAAAGATTACATCCTAAGAAAATAATTAGATTTTCAAAGAAATAGAATTTTTAAACAAAAGAGATTAATTATGAACTAAAAAAAGATGACTTTCTAATAAAATAGTTGAATTTTCAACAAAAGAATTAAATTTTTCACTAAATAATAGAATTTTTACCAAAAGAGATCAATTCTGAACCAAAAATATAATAGTTTACTTTTTAGTGACAAAGAATTCAATTTTAATTTTAAAAATACGACTTTTCCACCAACAGACGAATTTTCAATCTAAAAGGACCATATTTTCTATGCAAAAAGACGAATATTCAAGAAAACAGTTGAATTTTCTACCAAATGAGATGAATTGTTTTTTTTTCATAGTATAAATTATTGTAGTTTAGGAGATATTCGCGTTTTTGTGATGTAGAATATAAAATTTAGATTTTCGCCCGAAAATCATTCATGAATCAATCATCAGAGTATAAAAGGAACATTTTTTTCAAAGAGGGAGACGATATTTTTTGCAAAAATAACAAAAAAATCTTCAAAATTCCAGACTTTTTCCAGGTGCTTAAAATTCCAGGCTAATTTCCGGTTTTTCCGGTCAGTGGACAAACTGAATAGGTTAAACTAAAAAATATTTCAATTACCCTGTCGGACTGAATATCTATTTCCAGCAGTTTGATGTTTGAAATCAAGGAACTCTCTTTCGTAGTCCCTATGCTTGAGTTTGAATTTAAAAATTTAGACACATCCGGTGGCAAATCATCATCGCTCCCTGTATCTGTAAAAAAAATTATTCACAATTTTTTTAGCAATCTTTTAGAAGAATAGTTATTAAAGGCCTCACAGTCCCTATGGGATGAAATATAGGGACCAAAGGGTACTTTTTGTCACGCAAGATTTCAAATTTTGTCATAAGACTTAAAAACAATTCAATTTAAATTCGAAAAAATTCAAATGAATTGGAAACACTTTGAAAATATAAAAAAACTACATTGAATTTGAAATTAGCTTAGAAAAATTCAAGAGAATTCCAAAGAATTTAAAAGAATTTAGTGTGAATTAAACAAAAATCTTCAAATCTCTTTAAATCTTTGAAACCGTTCTAATTTTTAACGCAAAAAGTGACTAATGACTAAAAAACAACTCAAGTTATATTCAAAATAATTCAAATTAACTGAAAAACATTTTTTAAATCGAAAAAATTCCATTGATTGGCATAAAATGTGAGTGAATTTGAAGGAATTTAAGGGAAATGAGAATAATTCGATGGAATTTATTTAAAAAATCAAACTGAATTTAAAAAACAATCAAGTGAATTCAAAACAATCGAAAAATATGAAAAAATGCATTGAATTGAGTAAGTTTGAAATAAATTTAGAAAAATTAAAGAGAATTTAAAAGAATTAATTTAAGATGAGTTTTAAAAAATACTACAAGATGAATTAATCAAAAACTTTTTAGAAATCCGCTGAATTGAGTAAAATTGAGTGAATTTAGAATTCAAAATGATTTAAAAGAATTAAGGATAAATTAATAAGAATTCAGGGCGAATTCCAAATGAATTGCAAAAAATATTTTAGATGAATTCAAAAGAATTTAAAAAAATCAGGATAAATTAATAAGAATTCAGGGTGAATTCCAAATGAATTGAAAAAATGTTTGAAAATCTCTTAAACTGAGTTTAGTTTTTAGGTACATAGTTTTTAGGTACATTATTTTTAATTTATCGAAATGATTGGAAAATATCAAAAAATGCCCCGTAGCTTCTTGAAAATTCCTGGGAATCTTTTAAAATACCCTAAAATATTTCAAATCTTATGAAATTCCATTAAAATACTGAAATCAATTAAAAATTTCTTTGTAATCTTTTAAAACATCTCAAAATATTTCGAACCCCTGAAAATCTTTTGATATCCGTTGAAATTTTTTAAAGATCTTGGAAATTCCAAGGATTTTGAAAAAACACCTTAAAATATTTCGAATCATTTGATTATTTCATCAATTCATTCTCAGGATCAATTAAGTAAAATCTTTTGAAAATTAAAAAAAAATTCATTGAATTAAGTAAAATTGAGTATAGTTAGAAGAATTCAAGTAAATTAAATATATTCAAAAGAATTCCAAATAATTTAAAAGTATTCAGGATAAATTAATAAGAATTCAGGGTGAATTCCAAAAACTAATTTCAAATCTACGATACCCTCAAAATACTTCTCCACAATAAATTCTTTAAAATCCGCTAAAATGTTATAAAATCCTAATTTAGGTAAAATCAATGTGGGAATTTTCAAACAATTAGTTGAATTTTTAATGAAAAATATCAATTAAAAAAAATGGAATAGTTAAATTCTTATTTAAAAAATTAATTTTCCACGAAGAAAAAATTTCAACCAAAGTGATGAGTTTTCAACTAAAAGATGAATCTTCAACTGGAATAGTGCTATTTTAAACAGAAATATTTGAATTCTCAAGAAAACAGATGAATTTTCAACCAAAAAGATTAATTATTACCAAAATGATGATTTTTTCAACAAAATACATGAATTCTCAACCAAAAGATCAATTTTCAACCAAATAGTTGAATTTTAAACTAAAAAAGATCATTTTTCAACAAAAAGTGAAAAGTGAAAGTTAAAAAAACAAATTTTCCAAACAACAAGTTTTCAACCAAAATGATGAATTTTCAACTAAAATGATTGAATCTTCAACTGCAATAGATGACTTTTAAATCAGAAAGATGAATATCTAACAAAAGATACGATAGATCCAATTAAGATACGATTTTTCAACAAAATACGTGAATTTTAAATAAAATAGTTCAATTTTCAACTAAGAAATACAATTTTTAATTAAATAATTGAATTTTCGACTAAAAGATATAAATTGTCAACCAGAAATTGAATTCACAGTTACATTTTTATTTAAAAATATGAATTTTCAAAAAAAAAAAGAAATTTCAAGTAAAATTATGGAATACTCAATTCAAATAGTTACAATTTCAGTTTGAAAAAAAATTCAAACTAAAAAATTTGTTTAAAAATATTTTCGTTTTCAAACGAAGTAGTGAATTGTCAACTAAAATGATTAATCATTAATTACAATAGTGGAATTTGAAACCAGAAAGTTCAAGTTTTAGGTAAAATAATGATTCATTAACTAGAATAAATTTTAAATCAAAAAGATCAATTTTCAGTCAAGAACATTAATTTCTTACAAAAAAAAAACGAATTAATTAAACTTCCAATTGCAACAGTTAAATTTTTAGTGAAAAAGAAATTAATCCTCAGCCAAAGAACAAAAAAAAAGAATTTTCAAAAAATAAATAGCTCAATTTTCAACCAAAGGGATGCATTTTTTATTGAAATGATGAATTTTCAACAAAAAATTAATTTATAACAAAAGGGTTTAACGTTCTTCCAAAGAATTACATTTTTATTTAAAAAAAGATAAATTCTGAACGAAAAATGAACCAGTTGATATTTCATCCAAAAAAGATTTTAATTTTTAATCAAAATCAGTTCAATTCAACCAAAAAAGATGACTTTTCAAGATCAGTTGGATTTTAAACTAAACAAGATTTTTCAATCAAGAGAGAGGGAAAGAAAAAATTGCAAACAAACTGTCGAAATGAATTTTCAACGAAGAAGATTGATTTTGTACGAAGAAGAACAAATTTTCAACAAAAAATAAGAATTTTTATCCAGATACTGGAATTTTCAACTAAAAGCGATCAATTTTCAATTTAAAAAAAGAATAGTTGAATTTTCATTAAAAAGAATCAATTTCAAACTTAAAAAAAAAATGAATTTTCAATAAGATTTTAATAGAGTAATATAAAGCTACTTTTGCAAATGAAGAATTATCGTTATTCAATTTTATACTGCAATTTAATCAAAAAATTAATCAAGCTCTCGAAAAAATCCCAAATATTCAACTTTTTTAAAAATGTGTGCATATGACTCAATCAAAAAAAAAACATGTTTTTGCACATTTTCAGACAAATTTGTAACTGAGTAAAAAATTTATTTTTAAATTTCGCAATTTTAAATTTTCAATGAATAAGAAATAGTTGAATTGTTGAATAAAGAACATCAGCTTTTAACCAAAAATCAAATAGTTATATTTTCGTTCCAAAAAATTAATTTTTAATTGAAAAAACTGAATTTTGAAGCCTGAAAGAAGACGTTTCTACAATGCAGTTGATTTTTTAACATGAAAATATGCAATTTTAATTAAAACGTTAATTTTCAACCAAACATTGAAATTTTCAGTTATATACCTAGTTTTTAACAAACAAACAAAAAATAAGTAAAATTATGAATTTTTAACAAAGTAGTTTAAAATTCGACCAATTAGTTGAATTCTCTACCAAACTGTCCAATTTTTGAGGAAAAAATCAAATTTGCTATAAAACAGTTAAATCTTTAATCCGAAAACACGAATTTTCAACAAGAGTTTGAGTTTTGAAACAAAAAAGATTTTTTAGTCAATAAAAAGAAAATTGCATTCCAAATGTCGAATTTTAAAGCAAGAAGATTAATTTTCTACAAAAAAAGGTCGAATTTTTAACAAATTACATAAATTTTTAACCAAATAGTTGAATTTTCAAAATAAAAAAGATCAACTTTGAACCAAAAATGGAATTACTACATTTTCATTTCAAGAAACTAATTTTCAAATGAAAAAACCAATTTTCTACAAAATTATTGAACTTTTGAACCAAAAAAAGAAATTTCTACAATACAGTTGAATTCAAAAATATAAGCTTTCAATACAAACAATAATTTTCAATCAAAAATTGCAATTTTAAGTTTAAAAAAATTAATTTTTAACAAAGCAGTTTGATTTTCAACCAAAAAGACAGCTTTTCAACAAAATAAATATATTTTCACCCAAATAGTTAAATTTTTAACCCACTTTCTGCCAAAAATATAAGTTTTGAAAGAAATTCATGAACATGCAACCAAATAGTTGAATTTCCGACTAAAAAAGATTAATTTTCAAACACAAATGAAATAGTTCAATTGTGAGTTTAAAAAAAATTAATTTTCAACGAAAAAAAAATTTGAACAATAGCTAAATTTTCAAGCAAAGATTTTAAAAAAATAAAAAATTGCTCAAGTTAGAACATTTAAAACTGCAGTGGATGAGTTTGGAATATTCCATTTTTTAATTAGGTATTTAACTTTTTACATTTCAACTAAAATGTGTTGATCTTGTAATACTTATTTAAAAAGTACTATACATTTTGTGACTGTTCCAGTTTTATATTGTAAATTATATTTATATTGTATATCTGTCTCCAGTTTTAACATTTTCAACTTGCTTTAAAATGTTTCATCTTCAAATTTTTTTTAAGAGTCTTTATTTTTTAATGGTCAGCACTTGAAACGTATACCTTATTTATTCACAAATAATTTATTTAAGTGCTATAATTGCTTTAATTATTATTCAATAATGGTTACAATTTCAAATATCGTATATTTAAGGAGAAAAGGGGAAAAATGGGATATCATAGGGACCAAATCTTAAAAATAGGGTCAGTGAGGCCTGTAATTTAGAATTATATTTTTACCATCTGTCGAATTTTTCTCCTCAAGAACCGATGGCGATATTTTGATGTTATTATTCAAGTCACTTGTCTTCGAACAACTTGGCTGACTCCATAAAGTATCAATAGACTTCTTTTCTTTTGCCACAATACCACAATTTGCCCAAATGTTTTTAATATCCTGGATGGCATCAATTGCTTTATTACATCTTGATTCGATGTTATTCTCGAGTTGAGATAAATTTTCTTCTCTCTCGGAATATTTACTGATATTAATTGCACTTGAATCATCATGTTTTCGCAGCTGACTTCCCAAAAGTGGGGTGCTTGTAGCATTTTTCCAGTCCATGTTAAAATCTTTATTTCGGATAGGAGTTCTTTGTGAATTGTTTTCAAAAAATAGTTTAGGGTTCGGTGCAGTTAAAGTATTTTTTGCAGCACTTTGTGGTATTGCCGAAACTGCTGCCGAGGCTCGAAAAGCAATGTCAGGAGATTTGTTTATTTGGTTCAGGTCATTTTCAATGTTTTCTAGAAGTGAATCGACCTCGGTATCGCGTGAACTTTTAGAAGAACATTCATCGTCTTCAAGCTCGTCGTACACGGCGAAATCGAATACTGGCACACCTTTAAGAAATAAGAATCAAATTAGTTTTTGTGATAGCAGGGTGGCCGATAAACATAATTTTCAAAATTCCCTGACTTTTCCTTGATTTTTGCCTAACCAATTTTTAATTTTCCTTGACCATTAATATTCAAAGACCAGAATTTTAATCTTGTAACATTTTCAACATAAAATTTTCTATGAATAAAATAAAACAATTTCAGATTAAAAGTTTAAAAATTTATTTCGACCAAAAAAGATTACTTTTCTACTATAAAAGATGAATTTTCAACCCAAAAGGACGAATTTTCAATCAAACACTTCAAATTACGATTTAAAAAAAAAAACACTTTTGAACAAAATACTTACATTTTTAAAAAAATAATTAAATTTTTAACAAAATAGTTACACTTTTTACCAAATTATTGAATACTCTACCAAACTTTTAAACCCAAAAAGATGAATTTTCAATCAGAGTTGAATTCTCAACAACAAAATTAATTTTCAACCAAAAAAATCGTATTTAAAAACAAATAGTTGAACTTTACAGCAACAGGGATACAATTTCAACAAAATAGTTACCTTCAAACCAAATAGTTGCATTTTTAAGCCAATTTTTTTTAATCAGTTAAATTTTCAATCCGAAAAGTTAAACCTTCAACAAAAAATGTAAGGTTTTGGTTTGTATTTTAGATCTCGTAAAATATAAATAAATAAAATATAATAAAAAATGTAATAGTTGGTCTTTGAACAAACGAACAAACAAAATTTTCAACAAAATAGTTAAGTTTTCAACAACAAACTTTAAATTTTCCACAAAATAGTTGATTTCTTAGCTAAATAGTTGAATTTTCAACCAATAAAGATGAATACTCAAAAAAATGTAATAGTTGCAGTTAAAAAAAAAAAATATGAAATTTCTACCAAAAGAGATTAATTTTTAAACCAAAAAGAAGAACTTAAAAAAAATGATATTTCAAACAAATACTTGCATTCTCGACCAAAAAAAGATAATTTTTTAGCTAAAAATCGAATAGTTGAATTTTCAGTACAAAATTAATTTTCAACAAAAAAAAACGTATTTTCAACAGAATAATTAGATTTCAA
>CAKNXH010001920.1:1018-34223 GCA_932178445.1 Andricus quercusramuli | reverse complement strand
AGAAAGATGAATTTTCTACCATAAAAGATGAATTTTTAACCAAAATGTCGAATTTTCAAATAAAACAGATTCAACTTCAACCAAAAATAGTTGCATTTTCAACCGAATAGTTTAATTTTTAAGCCAAGAAGTTGATCTTTTTTAGAAGACAGTTGTATTATCAGCCTGAAAAGTTGAATTTTCAAGAAAAGAGTTAAGTTTTGAAGTTAAGGTTTGGAAAACAGTGTCTTTTAAACCCAAAAAAAGGAATTTTCAACAAAAAATATTAATTTTTATCAAGAAATGACATTTTAACCAAATAGAACAATTTTAGCAAAATTGTTAGCAGAGTAATTGCATTTTTTAACAAATAATTGAATTTTCAACCAACAAAGATGAATTTTCCACTCAATGGTCGAATTTTCAAACAAAATATGTTAAACTTCAAACAAAAACTGTTGTATTTTCAACCAAATAGTTTAATATTCAAGAAAAAAGATGAATTTTTTACATAAACAGTTGTATTATCACGTTGAAAAGTTGAATTTTGAAGTAAAATCGAAAATGACGAATGTTCAACACAATAGTTGATTTTTTCGACCAAAAAAGATGTCTTTTTAACAAAGCAATTGAGTTTTTAACCAAACAGTTGAATTTTCAAACAATTTTCAGCCTTGGAAAGGTGAATTTTCAATTAAAAAATTAATGTTCCACCAAGTAAGACGAATTTTTAACTCGACCGTTGAATTTAAACAAAAAACGTAATTTTTAACCAAGCAGTTACATTTACCACCAAATAGTTTAATAAAATTAAAAAATAATTGTATTATAAACCTAAAACGTTTAATTTTCAACCTAAAAAGTTGAATTTACAATAAAAAAGATAATGTTCCATCCACAACCAAATAGTTGATCTTTCGACCAAAGAGACAACTTTTTAATAAAATAGTTGAATTTTTAACCAAATAACAAAAAAAGTTGAATTTTTAAAAATTTCAAGCCAAAAACTATTAAATTCCATGAAATAAAATAAATGTAAATACTATATTGAATTCAATAGGAAGCATTTTTAATTAGTAATATTTTGAGTGTAATTTTAATCGAATGAGTTGAATTTTCAATCGAAAAAAAATTCTACAAAGAGATGAATTTTCAACCCGAAAAGACAAATTTTTTCAAAGACAGTTGAATTTTCAAAAAAGCTAGTTTTTAACCAAGAAATATGACTTTTCAACTATCAAAGACATTTTTAACCGAAAAAAATTAACTTTTAGTCAAAAATAGTTGAATTTTTAAAGAAATAGTTGAATTTTCAAGCCAAAAAGACGAATTTTTTTAAAAGACAATTGAATTTTCAACAAAAAAGTCAACTTTCACCCAAGAAAGATGACTTCTGCTATCAAAGATTAATTAATTTTTTTAAAGTAAAATGTTCGACAAAACAATTGAATTGTCGAGAAAAAAAGAGGATGACTTTTTAACGAAATAGCTGAATTTTCAACCAAATAATTCAACTTTCAACCAAATAGTAGAATTTTTTACCGAAAATATTTAACTTTCAACCAAAAATAGTTGAATTTTTGTACAAATAGTTAAATTTTTAAGCCAAAAAAGACTAATTTTTTAAAAAGACATTTAAATTTTTAAAAAAAGTCCATTTTCACCCAATAAAGATGACTTCTGCTATCAAAGATAAATTTTCAATCCAAAATGACAAATTTTCTATCCAAAAAGAAAAATGTTCAACGACAAAAAAAATGGACTTTTTAACAAAATTGTTGAATTTTCAACCAAATAATTCAACGTCCAACCAAATAGTCGATTTTTTAACCGAAGAGAATGAAATGAATGAAGAACTTTCAACCATAAATAGTTGATTTTTTGAGCAAATAGTTGAATTTTTAAGCCAAAAAGTTCGCATTTTAGAGAAAAAAAAGGGGAAAAATCAAAAGTTTCTTGAAAACAGAGAGAAAATTGGAATTCTTGAAAAAAAGGGGAAAAGAATGTGAAGTCTGTTAGAATTATTAATTAGATTTAAAATTAATTACTAAAAATTGATTAATTATGAAATAAATTTGTTTAAATAACGCACTTATAAACCGTGACTGGTTTATTTTGTCCGTATCGGTATATACGGTCTTGGGCTTGGTTTTCTAGCTGCGGATTCCAATGATTATCGACAAGAAGTATATGGTTTCCGCCCATCAAGTTAAGTCCGACTCCTCCAGCTGTCAATGAAAGCAGGAGAATTTTGAGGTCGCTCCTAGGATCGTTGAATCGATCCACGATGTCCTTTAACATGGGGGTATTATCAAGATTTTCTTAAAGAAATATCTGACAGAATTATGAAAGACATTTTTTATTTTTTAACATAATTTTTGTTAACTTACCTGCCTATCTCTATGCTGGACTTCGCCACTAAACATTTCCCATTCCGCTGGCTGCGAGTACGACAAATGATACTCGATTATTTTGAGCATACTAGTCCATTGGCTGACGATGACAATTTTCTCACCCGTGGGGAGAACTTCATCCAGAATTTCGAAAATTTTGTTAATCTAAACACATTTGAAAGAAAATAAATTAAAAATCATAATTTTAGTTATAGACGTAAGAAATAAGTCATTTAATTATTTATTGTCCAATAAGTTTTAAAGAAAGCAGAACCATAAATAAACAAATTCTTAATTTTTTGCGAACATAAAACACCTATGAAATCCTTGAAGTCTTTGTGAAATATTTGTGAATTCGCTGAAATCTCTTGAAATAATTAAAATCTTTTAAATCTTGAAATTTCTGTGAAATCTTTTGGAATCTTTTTTAATTTTTGAAAAATATTTGAAATCCTTGAAATATTTTTAAAATCCTTGAAATCTGAAATCTTTATGAAATTTTTTGAAATTTTTATGAAATCTTTGAAATATTTGTGAAAGCTTTCTTTAATTTTTATTTGTGAAATCTTTTGTGTTCGTTTGAAATCAGTGAAGTCTTTTGAAAACTTCTCAAATTTGTTAAAACCTTTTGAAATAGTTTAAAATCTTTGAAATATTTCATATTTGATTAAAATCATTGAAATAGTTTACAATCTATGAAACCCACTGGTGTACCGTATCCTTTTTTTAAATCTTTGGAATTCTTGTATTCTTTTGAAATAATTATGTTTATGAAATCTTTGAAATATTTGAGAAATCTCTCTGAAATCTTTTGTATTCATTTTAAATCATTAGAATATTTCCGATCTCTGTAAAATCTTTTGAAATCTTAGAAATCAGGTTTACCTTTTTAAACTGTTTAAAATCTTTGTAATATTTGAAATGTTTTAAAATCTTTGGTAATGTTCGAAATTTTTTTGAAATCTTTGAAATATGGTGTAGACGCCTTTTTCAAATCTTTGAAATCCTTGCAATCTTTATGAAACGTTCGAAATCTTTGGGAAATTTTTGTGAAATATTTGAAATCTTTGTCAAATTATTTGAAATATTTGTGAAATTTTTCTTGAATCTTAGTGAAATCTTTTCAAATCTTCGAAATGTTTTAAAATCTTTGAAATCTGGTATACTGAACCCTTTTTCAAATCCTTTAAATCTTTTGAAAGTTTTGAAAACTTTGTGGAACTGTTGTGAAATAATTGAAATCTGGTGTACACGCCTTTTTTAAATTTTTTAAAAACTGTGAAATCTTTGTAAAATGTTCAAAATCCTTTGAAATATTTTGAAACCTTTTGAAATCTTTAGTAATGTTTTATAATCTGGTGTATACTCAAAAACTACATTCTGAAAAACTGAATTAACATCGAAATATTCAGCTAATAATTTTTTATAATTTTTAAGTTCAATGTAAAAAAAAATTTATCCTTTAACATTCTATAATAGTGAATACAAAATTAAAAACTTTTAGAATTATTTACAAAATTAAAGTCTATTCATTGCACTATATAAATTAATTGGTACAGTCTACAAATATGCCTAGAAATTTCTTTATTTATTCTGTAATGAGTAAAAGATAAATTATATCTTGATGAATAAAAAAACTTTTCAGTAGCAAGATTTCTTCTGAACGAGATGTTTCTTTCATAATAGACTGAAAGATTTAAATTACTTGTTGCATTTCAATAAAATAACTGTATTAAAAGAAAAAAAAAAACATTAATTTTAAACCTGAAACTTAAACCTGAAAAGATGAATTTTCAACCAAGACAAATTTTTAACGAAAATAAATATGATTTTCAAGCAAACCTTTGCATTACAACAAAATAATTGACCTTTTTGAGCAAGAGAAAAATTTTTAACAAAAAAGAGTTTTCAGTCAAAAAGGCGAAGTTTCAAACAAAATACATACATTTTTAACCAAAGAGTTAAATTTTCAACCAGAAAATATGAAATCGCAACGAAAAATGTAATAGTTTATATCTCAACTTAACAAGATTTTAATTTTAAATCAAGAACAGTTGAAATTAACAAAAAAGACGAATATTTATCAAAAAAGTTGAATTTTTAAATAAAAAAGATTTTTTTCAATTAAAATATCAATTTTTATCTAACAATAGAATAGTTAAATTTTCAGTTTAAGAATTAATTTATATAAAAATCTATTTTTTAACCAAAATGATGAATTTTCAACTAAAAAAATAAATGCTTAACAAAGGAGTTCGAATTTCAACCAAGTAGTTGAATTTCCAAGCAGAAAATATGAGTTCTTCGCGAAAAATATAATTGTTGATATTTCAACCAAAAAATATTTTTATTTAAAATCAAAAATATTTGAATTCGGCCAAAAAGACGCATTTTCAATAGAATAGTTGAAATTTCAAGCAAAAGAGGCGAATTTTTAGCACAAAAGTGGATTTTTAACCTACAAAAATGAATTTTTAAATCGAATTTTTAGCCAGAAAAAGTTGAATTTTCTACCCGGAAAAATTTTTCAATCAAGAAAAAAATGCAACCAAATGTATTCATCTTCAAGACAAAAAAAAAACTAATTTTCTAGAAAAAAAGTTGAACTTTGAACCTATATAGATGAATTTTCAAACCAAAAAGACCAAAATTGATGAATCTTCAAGTCAAAAAGACAACTTTTCTATAAAAATGTTGAATTTTCAACCAGAAAATATGAATTTTCAACCAAATACTTGAATTGTCTACAACAATAATTAAAATTAGAACATAAGAGTATGATTTTTCAATCAGGGAGATTACATTTCTACCAAAAAAGGCCAATTTTAAACAAAATAGATGATTTTGCAACCAAATGGTTGAATTTTCAAGTAAAATTGTTATTTTTTAAATAAAAAATTGAATAGTTAATTTTTGAGTTTGAAAATTAATTTAAAAAAAAATTCAGATGAATCAACGAAAAAAGATTAATTCTCAACGAAAAATGTCATAGTTGATACTTCACCAAAAAAGACTTATTTTTTTGAAAATTTTGAATTTTCAACCAAAAAAAAAATATGGATTATGAAAAAAGTTAATTTTTAACCAAATAGTTCAATTTTCAACCACAAAAGATGAATTTTGAACAAAATAGTTGAATTTTCAACAAAATAATTAAATTTTTCTCCAAGGGAGATGAATTCTGAATCAAAAATTTAACAGTAGATTTTTCAATTAAGAAGGATGATTTATCAACCAAAAAATTTGACTTTTCTAACAAAAGATGAATTTTCAATCCAAAAGGATGAATTTTCTATCCAAAAGAAGACTGTTCAACAAAACAGATAAATTTTCAACCAAAACAGATGAATTCTGAACCAAAAATATAATAGTAGACTATTCAATTTAAAAAAATTAACTTTGAACCACAAAAGATTATTTTTCTGACAAATTGTGAATTTCAATCCAGAAAGGCGAATGTTCAACAAAAAAGTTAAATCTTCGACCAAAAAAGATGACTTTTTAACAAAGTAGTTAACTTCTCAACAAAATAAATAAATTTTCAACAAGATTTTCATCCAAAAGATATGAATTCTGAATCAAAAATATAATAGTAGACTTTTTTATTTGAAATAAAGATGAATCCTCAATGAAATAGTTGAATTTTTGACCTAAAAAACATATGAAATAACATAATAGTTGAATTTTCAACCAAATAGTAGAATTGTTTACAAAAACATATGAATTCTGAACCAAAAATATAATGGTAGACTTTTCAATTAAAAAGAATTAGCTTTGAACCAAATATAGTTGGATATTCTTATTTGGTTCTATTTATTCAGTTCGCATTTAGGCAAAAAAAGTTAGAAAAAGGGAAAGTATCTTGAAAACAGGTGAAAAAGATTATTTCTTTTACATAAAACTCACTTTAGCGCTTCTGTATTTCTCTTGCAAAACCGGGTTATCTGATCTCATTGGATTATCTTTGTTCTTAGAAACAAAAAGAGCATTGAACGTCTTTTTCTTCTTGTTCTCTGTCTTTGTTTCACCATCCGCACCTACTCCTTGCGCCATTTCTTCTTCTTTAACCATCTTATTCAATAATGCAGGATGGTTGCATATTTGTCGTAATCGTAGCAGAAGAACCAGAATATGGAATTGTTGGATTTTCTCCCCACCCAGTAAAACCTGATTAAATTCATCCAAGAGATCTTTAGGAACTGAAAAAGAAAAAGGAACCCTAAAACTTTTATATTCAGAGCCTAAAACGGGGTTTCTACAAAATCCAAGAATTGAAAAATTGAAATTCTACCAAAAAAGACAAATTTTCAACAAAATACACCAATTTACAGACAAATAATTTAATTTGTAACTAAAATTTATTAATTTTCAGTTAAATAGATTTGAACGAAATAGCTGAATTTTGAACCGAAGAGAGCAATTTTCAACTAAAATGATGAATCTGCCATTCTGCAACCAAAGAATGAATGTTTGATAAAGTAGGTCAACTTTTAAAACAAAAAATTTCTGCAAAACAGTTGAATTTTCAATCCGAAACTATTAATTTTCTACCAAAGAGACGAATTTTCTAAACAAAAAAACGAATTTTCAACAAATAAAGATTTTTCAGCCAAGACAGGAAAAAATGTCAAAGAAATTGTTGAAATTGTTTATAACGTTCCAAAATCGCAAAAAATATATGAAATCCCAAAAATCCTAACATGTTTTTGCACATTTACAAAAAAGAATTGTAACTGAGCAAGAAGTTTATTTTTTAATTTCGCAATTTTAAGTTTTCAACAATTAAAATAATTTCTAATACTTATTAAAAGAGTACTATCTGTAATATATTTTGTAACTGTTCCAATTTTATATTGCTTAATAACTTCTGTCTCCATTTTTCACATTTTCAACTTGCTTTAAAATGTTTCATCTTCAAATTTTTTTAAAGAGTATTTATTTTTAAAGGTCTGCACTTGAAACGTGTACCTTATTTATTCATAAATAATTTATTTAAGTGCTATAATTGCTTTGATTATTATTCAATAATGGGTACAATTTCAAATGTCGTATATTTAAAGAGAAAAGGGAAAAAGGGGGAAGTCTTTGAGAATAGGGGAAAAAGGGGGAATTTCAAAAAAAGGGGAAGACTGCGCACCCTGAAAATGTTAATTTTCAACAAAAAAGTTCATTTTCAACCAAAAAATTGCAGTTTTAATCAAAAGAGAGAAAATTTCTACCAAACAAATAAATGTTGAACGAAGTGGTTCAAGTTTTACCCAAGTGATTGAATTTTCAATTTAAAAAATATCAATTTTCAGCCAAAAATAGTTACGTTTTTAGGTGAAAAATTATTTTTCAACTAAAAAAAAAAAGGCATTTTCAACCAAAAATATGAATTTACTACCAAAAAATATGAATTTTCAACGAATAATGTAATAGTAGATATTTCAAATAAAAAGTATGACTTTTCAATAAAAATTGTTGAATTTGCGACTGAATAATAAAATTCTTCACTACAATTACAGTCGTCAGGTTGAAGCAACTGTAAAAAAAGAAATAAAATTACGAGGAAAATAAATTACTAACTAAAATAATTACTAGTCCCAAACTTCATTTTCAAAATTCTCTAACTTTGCCCCAACCAATTTTTTACTTACTCTAACCATTAATATTCAAATACCATTTCGATTTTAATTTCGTGATTTTCACCGTGATAAAATAAACAGTCTATTGTTAAAAAGGTAATTTTTTTCGCTCAGAAGAGAAAAAGTTTAAAAAACGATTTTTTCTTTAAAAGAACAAAAATTCCAGAACCATGCGCAAAATTCAAGGACTTTTCCAGGTTTTTTCCAGGTAAAAACGAATTCCAGGACTTTTCCAGGTTTTCAAGGATTTCCAGGACACTAGACACCCTGTTTTATAGAATTGTGGCGAATTTAAACCAATTCTGAACTGGATTTTAGTAAATTCAACAAATTTCTATCGAATCAAACATATTTCTAGTGAATTTAACAGAACTTTAATTGATTAAAAAGAATAATTCTAGTTAACTAGATTTTCATATTATAGATGCTAAAAGCAAAGTATATAATCCAGGTCAAGAAATCAAGTTTTTCCAGATCTCCTTTTTTTACATCAAATAATGAAATAAACGTTTGTTATATATGTAAAAAATGAGCCATTTCATTTTTTATTTGCTAACAATTTCTAAAGAAAGCCGAATCATAAATAAACGAATTCTTAATTTTTGCGAACATAAGTCGTCTTTTTGAAATCTTTGGGAATATTTTTAAATCCTTGAATTCTTTGAAATCTTTGTATAATTTTGTGAAATCTCATGAAATATTAATGAAATCTTTGAAATATTTGTGAAATCTTTTTTATTCGTTTGAAATCATAAAATATGTTGAAATCTTTGTGAAATCTTGCTTTAATCTTTGTTTTCGAAATCTTTCATGTTCGTTTGAAATCATTGAAATCTTTTGAAAACTTCTCAAATGTGTTGAAATATTTCGAAATCGCTTTAAACTTTTGAAATGTTTTAAAATCTGGTGTCCCCATCTTGAAATCTTTGAAATTCTTGAAATCCTTTGAAATCCTTATGAAATCTTTGAAATCATTGTGAATTTCTTTGAAATCTTTCTTTGATATTTGTTTGTGAAATCTTTTTTATTCATTTGAAATCAAAAAATCACTGAAATGTTTTCAAATCTTTGAAATCTGGTGTACTGTAACCCTTAAGAAATTTTTTGAAATCCTTATGAATTCTTTGAAATATTTGTGAAATCTTTCTGGAGTCTTTTGTATTCGTTTGAAATCACTGGAATATTTGGAATATTTGAAATATTTGTGAAATCTTTCTGAAATTTATTGTAATCGTTAAAAACACTGGAATATTTGAAATCTTTGTTAAATCTTTTGAAACCTTCTCAAAAATGTTTGAATCGTTTAAAATCACTGAAATGTTTGAAATCCTTACATTTTCTCAAATCATTGAAATTCTCGTATTATTTTAAAACCTGTACTAACTTTTTATGAAATCTTTGGAACTTTTGTGAAATGTTTTGATATCTCCTAAACAAAAATAAAATTGTTATAATCTACGATAATTTTTTTGATCTTACAAATCCTTGAAATCTTTGTAAAATCTTTAGAAATATTTGTGAACTCCTTCTTGAATCTTTTTTTTTTTTGTAAAATCTGTTGTATTCGTTGAAATCGTTAGAATTTTTTGGAATCCCTGCAAACTATTGAAAATAACTGAAAATTCCTTGGGTTCTTTTAAAATATCCTAATATCTTTATAATTCTTTAAAATTTTTGAAAATATACCTTGAAATATTTGAAAAATCTTTGAAATTCTACAAAATCCTTCAATTTTTGTGAATAATTTTTTTTTAATCTATTAAAATATTATGAAATCCCGTGAAATTCTATGAAATCTGATGATATATCCTAAAATCCTGGAAAATTTAATAAAATACCTTCATAGCTTTTAAAATCCATTGGAATCATTCTTAAAAATATTCTACAACCTTATAGGTCAAATAAAATCGTTCTACATCTTTTGAAATGCTAGGGAATTATTTAAAATCCCATGAAAATTTAGAAAGGTCTTGAAGTTTCCCAAGAAGAAGTAAATTTAAACCGTTAAAAAAACTAATAACTTTTAAATTGCTAATTATACTTTCCAATATTCAACCGATTTAATTTTAATTGCAAAATTAAAACCTATGAAAGGAAAAAATAAAAAATGTAACGTTCAACATGAAAATTCAGAACTCTAAAATTGTAACCATTCAAAATTACCGAAATTATTCAATTACTGATGTACCAATTCTACATAGTTTAATTTATATCTTTTTTTATTTTAAACACGATTTTTAATGTTCTAATTTTTAATATTTCTTTAGAATTATTATACATTTTTGAAATTTTCCAATCAGATATTTTTAATTTCAAAATGATTTATTATTTTAAATCTGTAACTAAAACTCGAACAATTTTAAGATATTAAATTATAAATTTTAAAAATTACACAAAACAAAATCGCTATAATATGATTACAATTTTTAAAATCATACACTGTTAAGCTTTTCGATTCAAAATTACTTTATATTTACGTCTAAAATTATTAAATTTAAAACTAACTATCAAGGCTTTCAATATTAAATTTTGAAATATTTAATTGCGAAATTGAATATTTGTATTTGAAACTAAATTCCAAATCTCTAGAAATTAATCTAAAAATTAATTTGAGAAAAAACTTTAGTTCCAAGGCCTCGAAGATTAATGTTTTAAAATTTCGCATTCAAAACAATAATTTTTAATCCAAATTATAGAAAATTTAAAGACGATAAATATATTATCAATGATAACCAAAAAAGATTTTAATTTAATATAAAAAACAGAAAACCTTATTCATTTTTTTAAATATTTGTGAAATCTTTTTAAATCTTCAAACAAAATTTGAAATCGTTCAAAATCTTTGACATTTTTTTAAATCCTTGAAATCTGGTGTACTTGAGTCTTGTATTTTTTTTTAATTTTAATAAATTTTGTATACAATCTTTGTGAATCTTGTCTGAATCTTTCGTATTTGCTTGAAATCATTTAAATATTTGAAATCTTTGTGAAATCTTCTAAAAAATGTTGAAATCGTTTAAAATCTTCGAAATCTTTTGAAATCCTCACTAATTTTTTGAAGTATTCGTGAAATCTTTCTGAATCTTCTAAAAAAATTTTAATCGTTTAAAATTTTTGAAATTTTTCTTAATCTTTGAAATCTGGTGTAATGTACCCTTTTTGAAATCTTTGAAATTCTTGTATTTTTTTTAATCTTTTATAAATTTCGTATAAATTTTGAAATATTTGTGAAATCTTTTATATTCGTTTGAAATCATTGAAATGTTTGAAATCTTTGTAAAATCTTCTAACAAAATTTGAACTCGTTGCAAATCTTTGAAATGTTTTGAAATCTTGGAAATGTGGTTTACTCCCTTTTTACAATCATTAAAATCTTTGTAAAATGATTGGAAATATTTGTCAAATCTTTTTAAAATTTTTGTTTGTGAAACCTTTCGTATTCGTTGAAATCATTGAATTATTTTAAATCATATGATTAAAGTCTGTTAATTTTGATCTATGAAATAATTGTTTTGAGAGCAAAAAATTCAAATTCAAGGTTCTCGTGAAAAATTGAAGGAGATTTCCAGGTTTTCGAGGTTTAAGAAAAAATCAAGGAGAATTCCAGGTTTTCAAGGTCGCTGGACACCCTGTTCTAACCAAAAGGATGAATTTTCAAATGAAATTATGTATTTTTAGACAAAAGGGTGATGATTTTCAATGAAGAAAATTAATTTTCTAACAAAAAGACGAATCTTCAACTAAAATGATGAAGTTTCAACAAAAAAAAAAATATTTTACGAAAATTGTACAACTTTTAACCGATTTTCAACCAAAGAAGATAAATTATCATCGAAAAATATAATACATAGTTCGATATTTCAAGAAAAAAGATTAAAATTTTAAACTAAAAACTAGCAATTTTAGCTGAATTTCAAATTTGATCAGTATTTCCCGGCTCTAAAATAACAAATTTACTAAAAAAAAATTGAGTTTTTACATTTTTCACAAGTTTTTAAATAATAAGTATTTAAAATCTTTGTGAAATCATTAAAAATCTTTTGGAATGTTCGAAAAATTTTTTTTAAATCTTTGAAATCCTTGAAATCTTTCTTAATTTTTTTTTAATCTTTTGAAATTATTAGGAAACCTTGGAAATATTTGTGAAATTATTCTTTGTGAAATCTTTTATGTTCGTTTGAAAACTTTTTGAATCTTCTCAAATTTGTTTAAACTTTTGGAAATCGTTTAAAATCTTTGCGATGTTTGAAATCTTTAAAATCTGGTGTACTGTATCCTCGTTGAAATCTTTAAAATTCTTGAAATCTTTTGAAATTCCCGTGAATCCTTTAAATATTGATGAAATCTTTTTTATTCGTTGAAATCATTGAAATATTAAAATCTTTGTAAAATCTTTTGAAATCTTCAGAAAATGATGAAATCGCTTAAAATCTTTGAAATGTTTTGAAATCTTTTGAAATCTTCATTAATTCTTCGAAAGATTTGTGAAATCTTCTTAAAAAATTTGAAATCGTTTAAAATCGTTGAAATTTTTAGAAAGATTTGAAATTCTTGTATTTTTCTTTAAATCTTTAATCAATTTTTTATGCAACCTTTGAAATAATTGTGAAATCTTTTGTATTCGTTAAAAATCATGGAAACATTTGAAATCCTTGTGAAATATTTTGAAACCTTCTGAAAAATTTCGAAATCATTTAAAATCTTTGAAATATTTTGAAATCTTTGAAATGCATGAAATCTAGTGAAATATTTGTAAAATCTTTCTGAAATCTTTCGTGTGTGCTGAAATTATTGAAATCTTCGTGAAATCTTTCAGGAAATTTTGAAATCGTGTCAAATCTTTAAAATGTTTGAAATGTGGTTTATATCTTTTTGAAATGTTTAAAATTCTTTTATTCTTTTGAAATCTTTGTGAAATCCGTTGCATTTATATGAAATATTTAAAATCCTTGTGAGATCTTTTTAAAACTTCTAAAAAATGTTGAAATCGTTTAAAATCTTCGAAAGGTTCTGAAATTTTTGACATCAGGTATACTGTACACTTTTTGAAATCTTGGAAAATTTTGTACTCTTTTGGAATCTTTATAAAACTTTTATGAAATTTGTAAATTATTTGTGAAATGTTTCTGAAATCGTTTATATAAATTTGAAATCATGAAAATATTTAAAATCTTTTTTAAATCTTAAAAAAAAAATTGAAATACTTTTGAAATCTTCAGAAAAATGTTGAAATCGTTTAAAATCTTTGAACTGTTTTGAAATCTTTGCCATCTGGTATACTGTACACTGTTTGAAATCTTTGAAAATTTTGTATTCTTTTAAACGCTTCTGAAGTATTTTGAATTAATTTAAAATCATTAAAATATTTGAAATTTTTGTGAAATCTTCTACAAAAATTTGAAGTCGTTTCGAATCTTTGAAAAATTTTGAAATCGTAGAAATCTGGTTTACTATACCCTTTTTAAAAAGGTTTAAATCTTCGAAATTTTGAAAGTTTTAAAATCTTTGTGAAATGTTCGAAATCTTTGCGAAATATTTTTAAATATTTTTGAAATCTTTCTTAAATCTTTGTTTGTGAAACCGTTTGGATTCGTTGAAATCATTAAATTATTTCAAATATTATGTCCATGGGTCATTCTAATTTTGAAACTGAATTAACATCGAAATTTTAAACTAATAATTTTTATAATTTGCAAATTTAATATCACAAAAATGTATTCACTAAAATTCTATATTAGCGGACAAGAAATTAAAAACTTATAGAATTATTCACAATATCAAAATCAATAATATAAAATATTAAATTGCAATCTATAAAATCATTGCCAGCAGTCTAGAAAAAGTACCTTGAAATCTCTTTATTTGTTCTGTAATAATCAAAAGATAAATTATATCTTGATATTGAAAAAACTTTTCAGTAGATTTTATTTCACCAAGATTTTAATTACTCTTCACATTTCAATAAAATAACTGTTTTAAAAGCAAAATAATTTCAAATTCAAGGTTCTCGTAAAAAATTCAAGGATATTTCCAGGTTTTCAAGGTTTAAAAAAAAATGCAAGGGGAATTCCAGGTTTTCAAGGTCGCTGGACACCCTGAATATCAAAATAAATATGATTAAACTCACCGTCATTCTGTTCACACAGCGACAGATCCTTTTTCTTCATGGCATCGTGAACACGTTTCTCCGCATCATAATCAGAAATTCCCTTTTTGCGTTTCCTTTGCAGCAAAAATTTCTCAAACAAAGTTTTAGAATAGGCAAGCATAGTCCTGTATACTTTAGCCTGGGATTCTTCCATTTCGATATCGATGTCACGTGTCGTTTTTGGTGGCAAAGGTGGCATTTCGCCACTTTCTTGCAATTCTTTCTTAGTACGTCGCATAACTAAAGACTTCAGGACCGTTGTAAGGGGTTTGACACCTTCCTTTCCGGACTTCATAGTTGTTCTCCAGACTTTAATATCATCCCATGGAGAGCATCTGAGGAATTTTAGGAGTGCGTATAAGTCTAAAGGCTTATTTTGAACCGGAGTGCCAGTTAATGCCCATCTTTTCTCCGCGTTGAGCGAGCAAGCGGCTTGCGACAGACTGGTCTCAGGATTCCTCACAATATGTGCCTCATCCAATACAACTCTTTTCCAGTTGACCTGAAAATTCTCGAAAATAATTATCTGCTTCACAAATAGACTTCATAGCCAAAAACGCTCTCAAAACAGGGGAAATATGATGATTTTCTCACAAAAAAGGGGAAAATAGAGGAAAGAATAAACATTTATTTTTATATACCGGAAAGAACGAACAATCTTTTTATAAGAAATGTTATATTTTTGAATAATTTTCAATGATTTCTGCTATTAAAGAATTTATTTTAAAAAATTGGATATACTTAAGTCGTTGGTAATCCATTCAGTAATATAAAAAATTCCGAAAACAAAATAAAAATAGTTAAATACACCATTTTTATATGTTTAACATCATTCTCATAAATATTTCTTTTCAAGATGTGTCATTACTTCTTTACTAAAATCAATACTTTCAATGTAAATTTAAAACTACACTCTTCAGTAAAGCGAAGTAAAAATGCTAAAATTAATCGAATCGTTTAAGCTGAGGGATAACAATTTGTGGTCCGACATGCAAAACAAGTGAAAAAGAATTTGAAATCGGTTAATATCTTCTGTTCTCTTTTTTGAACAATTAAAAATTTTAAAAATAAAATTTTTGAAAATGCACAAAAACATTTTGAATTTGAAATCGCTAAATATTACTGGTTAAAATTTTGATTACTTGTGTCGAATGCGAACCTACACGTTTTTTCTCCCTCAGCTCCAACGATTTAATTTGTTTTAATGTGGCAAAAAAGTATATAATCAAAAAGAAAGATTTTTCACCAAAAAAGACTAAGTTTCCATCAAAATTATGAATCTTCAACAAAAAAATGTATATTTAAGAAAGTAGTTCAAGTTTTAACAAAATATGTTATTTTTCAACCAAATTGTTGAGTTTTTAAGCCAAAAAGGCCATTTTTTATAAAACGCTTAAATTTTCAACCAGTAAATATGGCTTTTCGACAAAAAAAAATTCTCTGCAAACAGATAGTTGTATTTTCTACGGAAACAGGGGAATCTTTAACTGAAAAAAGACGAATTTTCAACAAAATAAGTACATTTCTTACCACAAAGATGAATTTTCAAATAAAATTATGCATTTTTAGACAAAAGGTTGATTTTCAATAAAGAATATTAATTTTTTACCGAAAAATACGACTTTTCAAATAAAATGATGAAGTTTCAACAAAAAAATTGAGTTTTAACAAAAATTGTTCAACTTTTAACCACATTTCAACCAAATAAAATAAATTGTCATCAAAAAATATTATACATAGTACGATATTGTAATAAAAAAGATTTAAATTTTAAATTAAAAACTAGCACTTTTAGCTAAATTGCAATTTTGATCAGAATTCATAATAGTTTAAATGATTTTCCGGCAAAAAATGTAACCAAAAGTAACCTTTTCATAAAATAAGTATCTTTTCAGTAACCGCAGACCAAAAAAGTAACTAAGTTACTCAAAAGTAACCCGTTCTGAGCCCTGAATGTTTCATTTTTTAATTAGATAAGTATATGAAGTGTTCACCTTCTAATACTTATTTAAAAAGTACTATATATTTTGTAATGTTATTGGTAACTCATTTATTCATAAATAATTTATTCAAGTGCTATAATTATGTGTGCATTAATTATTATTCAATCATGTATACACTCTCTAACTTCAAAGAATTTTCCGCGTAATTCAAATATTGTATTTTCAAATATCGTAAATTTAAAAAGAAAAAGGAAAAAGGGGGAAGTTTTTTTAGAATAAGGGGAAACTAAGAAAAAAGGAAAAGACTGTGCGCCCTGAAATTAGTGTAGGTTCAACAAAATAGCTGAATTTTAGATCAGAAAAGATTAACTGTGTACCAAAAGAGATACATTTTCAACAAAAGTTCATTCTAAACCAAGAAATGTTTGTATTTAAAATCAAAAACAGTTGAATTGGACCATAAAAGACAAATTTTCAAATCAATATGACGAATTTTCTAAAAAAAAAAATAGTACAATTGCCAACAAAACAATTAAGTTTTTTTTACCAAAAAGATGAATTCTCAACAAAAAAATACGAATTTTTGACAAAAATAGTTTAATCGACTAAAAAAGGAAGATTTTCAACGAAATATTTAAATCCTCAAACAAAAAAGATCAACTTCCAACCACGCACTTACATTTTTGACCTAAAGTATGAATTTTCTACCGAAAGAGATTAATTTTTAAACCAATAACGAATAATGTTCTACAAAACAATTGAATTTTCCAGAAAAAATTAATTTTCAACGAATAGTTGAATTTTTTACCAAAAATATGAATTTTCAAGAAGAAAATTCGTTTTTCAGAAGACAGTTCGCTTTCAAAAGATGAATTGGGAACCAAGAAGATGACTTTAATACCAAAAAATATGAATTATATGAATTTTCAATCCAAAAAAGGCAAATTTTCAACAAAATAGTCCAAACAAAAACTTTCAAATAAAAACTTGCATTTTTAACCGAAACATATTAAATTTTTACCAAAATAGATCCAATGACGAATTTTTTTCTACAAAACGATTGGATTTTCCACACAAAAATTAATTTTCAATATATAGTTCAATTTTTAACCAAATAGGTCAATTGCCAACCAAATAATTGAATTTGTTACCAAAAAATGAATTATCATCCAAAATGATAGATTTTCATTAGAATATAAGAATTTTCAACCAAAGAATATCAGTTTTCAGACAAAAATCGTATGGTTAAATTTTCAGTTAAAAAACTTGATTGTCCAATAAAAGAACGAATTTTCTACAAAATAATTGAATCCTCAATCAAAAAAGGTTCATTTTCAATCAAACACTTGCATTTTAAACCAAAAAGTATGAAATCTTTAATATAAGAGATGTATTTTCAAACCAATAAGACGAGTTTTCTACAGAACAATTAAATTCTCCATAAAAAAGTTAATTTTCAATTGTTCAATTGTTTAATAATCCAACAAGCAGTTGAATTTTTTACCATAAAGATGAAATCTCAACCAAAAAAGACGAATTTTCAACCACAAATGGAATAGTTGAATTTTCAGTTAAAAAACTTAGTTCTCAACCAAAAAAAAAACAACGATTTTCCAATAAAATAGTTAAATTTTTTAATGAAAAGAGGGATTTGCCATTAACATTCATAACCAAGTAATTGATTTTTCAAGTAAACGAGACGAACTTCCAACAAAAAGTTGAATCCTCAATCAAAAAAGATTGACTTTAAAAAAAAAACTTGAATTTTAAATAAACAAAAAAGTAAATTTCTAACAATAGTTTTTTTAAATCCAATAAGACGAGTATAATGTTCAATGAAATAATTCAATTGTCAACCAAATAATTGAATTTTCAATCAAAAAATATAAGTTTTCAAACAAAAATGAAAGTTAAATTTTCAGTAAAAAAAAAACACTTAATTTTCAACAACAAAATCGTTAAATTTTCAACCAAATAGAGGAATTTTCAATTAAAATGATGAATCTTCAGCCAAAAAATTAACATTTAACCCAACAGTAGCATTTACAACCAACTACTTGCTTTTTCAACAAAATAGTGGAAATTTCAACAGAAAATATTAGTTCTCAAACATAAATGGAATAGTTAAATTTTCAGTAGAAAAAAACTTAATTTTCAACAACAAAAAGAACGAATTTTCAAACAAATAGAGGAATTTTCAATTAAAATTATGAATCTTCAGGCAGAAAATTAATATTTAATCCAACAATTGCATTTACAACTAAATAATTGGGTTTTCAAGCAAAATAAACGAATTTTGAAAAAAATTGCAATTTTCAACAAAATAGTGGAATTTTTTACCAATAAAGATGACATTTATACCAAATAGTTGGATTTTTATGCGTAAAAGACGATTTTTTTTTAATTACGGTATTTTGAAACTGAAAAACTTGTTATTTGAGCTGTTTAAAACTAACAAATAAACTTTAAATTTGAACAGGTCTCCTTCTAAACGGATTTAAAAATCAGACTACGTTAAAAAATATAATACTGAAAATTGTAAAATTTAAAATCAGTAATAGTCAATTTAATTCCGTCAAAATTTAACAAGTCCAGAAATAAGTATTAAAAATGGTCGATTTTTAAATTCAAAACAAAATAATTTCAAATACAAAACACTTAAATTTGAACAATTTAAACTATGATGCAATAAAAATTGAGCGATTCCAAAATTTTGTTTGAAGAACATCGATTTTTCAGTTTAATTAAATTTTAACGAAAAAAAAGGATAACTTAAATTTTAGAAACTCGAAAATTCAAATATTTTCCAATTAGTCGCTTAAAAGTCGAACTTTTTAATATTGGGATGGTATTTAATATATCATATTTTAAAAACTATTCAATATCAAATTTCTTATTCATTTTTTTTCAATATTACATTATTGAATTTATGATTCAATATTAAATAAATCAATTACTATTAATTTTAGAATTTCTTCCTGAACATAATAATTGTGCAATTGTGAATTATATACTTTTTTAATTAAAGAATTTAAATTTTAAGTGCGAAATAAAAACTTTTATACTGGAACAACTGAAATTGTACTATTCCAAGTTAAAAATTCAGTTCTCGGAAATTTTTAAAACAATGTTCAATCATTGAGCATTCGTGTTTACTACATTCAATTAAAAATCTTTACATTTTTAAACTCTTCAATTTTAAATTGTCCAAGAATAAGAAGCATTTATATTTACAATTGACAAATTAGAAATTGTAAAATTTTAACCGTTCTAGTTAGAAATTGCCATTTCAAACTCTTCCCAACTATATTAGTCAACCTTTTAATTTGAAAATTAATTATTATGATTCAAAATTTTTAATTGTAATGTTTTTATATTTTGTTATACGAAAAGTTTCTTGTTTCGACGTCTCAAACTTATATACAATTATTTTAATCTATACTTCCAACTGAACATGGGGGAAATGAAATAAATATTGAAAATTGGGGAAAAAGGGGATAATTTCTGGAAAAGTGCGAACAAAAAATAAAGAAATGGTGAAATGGAGATGAGGAATAAAAATAAAATAAACAAATAATAAAATATTTCACGTACCCTGAAAAGTCCGATCTTTTTTCCACATTCTGATTTCAAGGTATGGATTGTCGTGATAATTACGTCAAACTTGACTAAGTCTTGAGGATCTTTCACTCTATCAGGCCCATGATGAATTTTTACGGTAATCAATCCTCTTTCAACACGTGTAGCAATTTCAGTTTTCCACTGTTGAAGAAGCGAAAGTGGACACACGACGAGAGTTCCACCATTGTACGTTATTTCGGAAGGATTTTGATCTAAAAGTAAAATGAATTATATGAATTGAGTGAAAAACAATCTCTAAATAAATCTTTTCTCAAATATTCCGCCCTTCCAACTTGATCAAAATCTTAAAAAAGAAAAAAAACGGTCTCTTCCAAATTCAGGAAAAAATAAAAAAGTTCCCGCCTTCAACTCAATAAAAATTCTAAAAAGAAAAAAATGGCCTCTTTCAATTCATAAAAAAAATAATAAAATGTCGTCCCTTCCAACTCAATAAAAATAATAAAAACAAAAGAAGCCTCTTCCAATTAAAAAAAAAAAAAACTTGAAAACCAAAATTTCCTCATTTCCAATTCAATCTGAACTTAAAAAAAAAGTTTCCCTTTCCAAATTCAGAAAAAAATAAACCAAAAATTTCTCTCTTTCAATTCGATATAAATCTTGAAACAAAAAATGTCCCTCTTCCAATCTAGAAAAAAAATGAAAATTCAAATTTCTTCCCTTTTCCAACTCAATACAATTGTTAAAAATAAAAACTTACTCTCTTCTAATTCAGAAAAAAAGATTGAAAATAAAAAAGTGCCCCCATTCACCTCAATAAAAAAGCTAAAAAAGAACAAACGGAATCTTCTAATTCAGAAAATATCAACAAAATTTTGGCCCTTTCGACTCTATCAAAAATCTTATTGAATAAAATTTCCTTGTTCCACAATTCAGGAAAAATTGAAAATAGAACATTCTTCGCTTATCCTCAATAAAAATGTTAAAAAGAAAAAAGGCCTCTTCCAATTTTAGAAGAAAAAATAAAAATTAAATTTCCTCCCTGCCAACTCAATAATAATATTTTAAAAAAGTCTCTCAATTCAGAAAAAAAAGTTTCTAATGTCTTCCCTTCCAGCTCAGTAAAAGAATTTTAAACAAAGAATTCTCCTTCTTCCAATTTATAAAATATTGAAAACAAAAATTTCCTCTTTTCCAACTCGATAAAAACCTGAAATATATAAAATGCCCCTTTGCCACTTCAATGAAAGTTAAAAACTAAAATTTCCTCGTTTCAAGCTTAATAAAAATGTTTAAATTACCAAACTTGCACACCTTAAACTCAATAAAAATGCGAAAAATAAAAAAGTTCGTTTTCTAATTCGGAAAAAAATTAATACAAAAAGCTCGTCCCTGTATTTTAAAATTAAAGAATTGTAAATAAAATACCAAACTTGCAAAACCCAAAAGTTCCTCTTCCAGTTTGGAATAAAATTAAACACCAAAATTTCATCCCTTATTTTAAAAATTAGAGAATTGCGAAATATAAACGTTTTTTACACATAGGTATTTTTGAGTTGAATTTTTTAACTTTGAAGTTAATTCAATTTCAATCTTGTTTCTGAATTGGAAGAGGGAAAGTTTTTATTTTTAACATTTTTATTGAGTTGGAAGGGAGGAAATTTAGATTTTTAATTTTTCCTGAATTGTAAGAGGGATATTTTTTTGTTTTTACGATTTTTATCGAGTTTGATGGAAGAAATTTTTGGTTTAATTTGAACATTATAATTTATATATTATTTATCATTTTATTTATTTCAAACCATACAGTTTAAATCGTTTAGTTTTGAATATTTGATTTATAATTGCTAATTTTAAAAGAATAGCCAAATATTGAAAAATGGCTCTTTTTTTAAATAAAAAATTTGAAAAAGAATGATTTAAAAATTATTTGAAATTTGGACTTTTAAATTTTTTTAACTACTAAAAACTGCCTACGCGTACCAAAACAAATCTGGCTATTTGTAACGACATTTTAGAATTAAACATAGTAAAATAAATGATTTTATAATTAAAAAAGTCAACAATTGAACTTAATATAAGAAAAGTTTAATTCGATCTTGTTTTAAATTGCATTCTAAAATTTGTGATATTTCAAGTGTTTGGATAGATTTTTCTTTCAAAAAATTGTAAAATTTGCCAGTGAAAAATAAATTCACTTTCATTTTCCAGTTTTTCGCGGCACATCGACCATCCTGTATTTCTATTAAGAAAATTACCTTCTTTAATAGACTTCTTAGGAGATTCTGGTTCCAACTCTTCGTCACTTTCAACGTAGTCGCTTGTAGCCTCGTTTTCAACTTCATTTTTATATTCAATTCTGCCGAATATTTCTCGAGGAGGCATGCTTTGAAGTATCAATGAGATCATGGTTAATGTCTTCCCCAATCCCATATCGTCGGCTAAAATAAATCAATAATTTTACGAAACACTTCAAATTTAAATTAATGTAATGTAGTATTTTTTTAAAACTAAATTGCGCCAAGGCTTTTTCTGGACACACAGAAACTTTTTCTAGATTCCAAAAAAGATTTTCAACCCAAAAATTATGATTTTTCAACACAAAAAGACGAATTTTTTCGAAGAAAGTTGAATTTTTAACAAAAAAGTTACTTTTCAAATAAGAAAGATACATTTTTAACCAAGCAGGATGACTTTTCTACCATAAAAGATGAATTTTCAATCCAAAAGAATTAATTTTTAACAACCTAGTTTAATTTTCGACCAAAAATGATAACTTTAACAAAATAGTTAAAATGTCCAAAAATGATTCGAGTTGTAACAAAAAAGCTGATTTTGCGATAACAATTGTATTTTCAACAAAAAAGTTACTTTTTAAACAAGAAAGATAAATTTTTAACGAAGAAGGATGAAGGATGCATTTTCAATCCAAAAGAAAATAATTTTCAACAATCTAGTTCAATTTTCGACCAAAAATGATAACTTTAACAAAATAGTTAAATCTTCCAAAAATGATTCGATTTGTAACAAAATAGCTGAATTTTCTACCAAAAAAGATTTTCTACCCAAAGATTATGAATTTTGAACAGAAAAAGACGAATTTTTTCGATGACAGTTGACTTTTTAACAAAAGAGTTAATTTTCAAAACAGATACATTTTTAACCAAGAAGGATGACTTTTCTACCACAAAAGATGAATTTTCAATCCAAAAGAATTAATTTTTAACAGCCTAGTTGATTTTCTAAACAAACAGTTGAATTATCAGTCAACATAGATGCATTTTCAATAAGGTGGCCGAATTTTCAAATAGACAAAGATTAAAATTCAATCAAATATTTGAATTTTCAAGACGAAAAGGATCATTTTCAATCAAAAAAGTCGAATTTTCAACTTATACCCAATGTACAGAATAAAGTTTTAAGCAAACATGGAATAACTAAATTTGCAGATAAAAAAAATTTAACAAAAAACATGAATTTTCATCAAAGTTGTTAAATTTGAAACCATAAATATTATTGTTCAACCAAAAAGTTTAATTTTCGATCGAACAGTTTGAATTTCTACCAAATTGTTGAATTTTCAAACCAAAAAGATGACTTTTCTAAAAAAATATATATCAACGAAACAATTGCATTTTTCAGCAAAAAGGATACATTTTCAACTAAAAATATGATTTTTCAACCCAAAAGTTTAATTTTCAACCAAATATATTAATTTTCTATCAAATTGTTGAATTTTCAAGCCAAAAAAATTACTTCTCTACAAAACAGTAGAATTTATAAAATAAAAGTTCATTTAAAAGCAAATAGTTGAATTTTCAACTATAATTATAAATCCTTAATAAAAAAAAATTAAATCAAATAATCAAATAATAGTAGACTTTTGAAATAAAAAGATTTAACTTTCAACCAAAAAATATAATTTTCAATTAAACAGAATTTTTAACCAAAAGAGATAAATTTTCAACCAAAAATATAATAGTAGACTTTTCAATAAAAAAGAATGAACTTTTTACCAAAAAAATATGACTGTTCTATCAAAAGATGAATTCTCAATCCAAAGGGACCAATTTTCTATCCTAAAAGATGAATTTTTACCAAAACAGTTGAATTATCGAACAAAAAAGATTACTTTCTTACAAAATAGTGGAATTTTCAAAGAAATAATTATATTTTCAACCAAACAGTAGAATTTTTAAACAAAAGACATGAATTCCGATACAATAATATAATAGTAGACTCTTGAAATAAAAAGATTCAACTTTCAACCAAAAAATATAATTTTCAATCGAACAGAATCTTTAACCAAAAGAGATCAATTCTGAACCCAAAAATATAATAGTAGACTTTTCAATAAAAAATAATGCACTTTTTACTAAAAAAAAAAAGATGACTTTTCTATCAAGAGATCAATTTTCAATCCAAAAAGACCATGTTCTATCCAAAAAGGCGAATGTTTAAGAAAACAGTTGAATTTTCTACCAAATGAGATGAATTCTGTTTTAAAAATATAGTCGGATTTTCTTACTGGGTTTAATTTCTAACTGTTATCCAAGTAACCGGAAGGAAACACTTTTTACCAAAAAAGACAGTTTCCATTAAAATTATGAATCATCAAAAAAAATGTATGTTTAAGAAAGTCGTTCCAGTTTTAACAAAATGGTTGAATTTTTCTGACTAAAAAAGATTAATTGTTAACGAAAAATGTAATAGTTGATATAATAACCAAAAAATATTTTAATTTACTATAAAAAACAGTATAATTCATTTAAAAATGACGATTTTTTGAATAAAACATGTTATTTTTCAACCAAATTTTTGATTTTTTAGGCCATAAAGACCATTTTCTACAAAACCGTCGAATTTTCAACTCGTAATTATGGACTTTTGACAAAAAAGTTACCTGTGAACCAAATAGTTGATTTTTCTACGGAAACAGGGGAATCTTCAACCGAAGAAAACGAATTTTCAACAAAATAAGTACATTTCTAACCAAAAAGGTAAATTTCAAAATTAAATTATGCGTTGTTAGAAAAGAGGGTTAACCAAATCGCAATTTGGATCAGGATTTCCTGGCTCTATAGTTCCAAATTTACACAAGTTTTTTAATAATACGACTAATGAATTAATTAATTTCGTCATTCATAAAAAAAAGTAAGTAAGTTACTAAAAAGTAACCCGTTCCGAGCCCTGACTAGAAAAGATCAATTGTCAATTTAAAAAATAGACATTTTCAACCAAAAATGGAATAGTTACGTTTTTAGTGTAGAAAAGTATGTAATTCTCAACAACAAAAAACGAATTTTTAGCGAAATAGTTACATTTTTAACCAACGAGATGAATTTTCAACTAAATTCAATAATCTTCAACAGAAAAATTAATTTTCAAGAAAAGCGTTCAAAATTCAATAAAGAGTCGAATTTTAAAACAAAAAGTGGATGTTTTTGATCAAGAAAATTAATTTTCTACAGAAAAAGATGAATTATCAACAAAGTACATACATTTTCAACCAAATACTTGAATTTTCAACTAAAAAAAGAGAAATTTTCAAACAAATACTTCAATTTCAAACTACAAAAGATAAATTTTCAATCAAAAATGAAAGTTACATTTTCAGTTTCAAACAATTAATTCTCAAAAAAAATATAATTGAATTTTCAACAAAATAATTAACTTTAACCAAATAGTGGAATTTTTAACCAAACAAGATGAATTCCGAACCAAAAATATAATAGTAGATCTTCAATTCAAAAAATTCATTTTAAATCAAATCGTTGAATCTTCGACCGAAAAAAATAATTTTCACCCAAAAAGATCAATTTTCTACGAAAAAAAGTCGAATTGTTAACTAAAAAAGATAAATTTACATCTCAAAATGAAATAGCTATATTTACAATTGAGAAATAAATTTTTAACCATAAAAAAACTAATTTTCAACAAAATAGTTCAATTTCCAACCAAAAAGATGAATTTTTCACCAAGAAAACAGAGGAATCTTCAACCGAAGAAGACGAATTTTCAAATAAAATAATGTATTTTTAGAAAAAAGGGTGATTTTCAATCATGAAGATTAATTGTCTACCAAAAAATATGAATTTTCAACTAAAGTGATGAAGTTTCAAACAAAAAAATGAGGTTTGAACAAAAATTGTTCAACTTTTAACCGAATTTCAACCAAAGAAAATAAATTCTCATAGAAAAATATAACACATAGTTCGATATTTCAACAAAAGATTTAAATTTTAAATTGAAAATTATCAATTTTAGCTAATCTGTAATTTTAATCAGGATGAATAATAATTCAAATTTTAGCCCTTTTTATACATTTTACATACGAACTAATTTGAGTTTTTACATTTTCACGAGTTTTTAAATAATAACGATTAATGAATTAATTCATTTCGGGCAAAAAATGTAACCAAAAGTAACCTTTTCATAAAATAAGTAACTTTTTAGTAACAGCGGATCAAAACAAAAATTAACTGGATCTCACCAAGTAAACCACCACGGCACTTTTCCTCTTCCCTGAAAAGCATCCATTTGAGTGCTTTTTTCTGATGAATTAGTAAGGGAACCCGGAGTCCTACTGGATCCGGAGCGACTTCATTTTCTCCGGGACAACGAGAGAGTGTGTCCTTTAGATCATGAAGACCCTGAACAGTAGCTGCACCCCCATCAAAAACTTCGTGCAGAAGGTCTTCAAAATCATCCCCGAAACCGAAATTGTCCCCTCCAGGTTCTCCAACTTCATCTTCGTTATCGGAAGAGTCAGCTTTCGAAATTCGCTGTGGATCTAGCTGAGTTTCAAGCGATTTAATTTCCTTTTTTATTATGGCTATAGCATTTTCAAGTTCCCTGAACTTGAATCTTGGTAGATGTTGTCGTTTAGATTGTTTCTAGAAACACAAATTCATTTTATATGGTAGGAAGCAAAATTAATATTTAATTTCTTATTTAAAAATTATACTCAGGACTGCTAAAAAGTGACTAAAAGTGAATGCAGCTCACATAAATAGAGGTCTGTAAAGGTCCATAGAAACACTAATCTACTGAAAAATTTAGATCCATTACACAAATTGTAATTTATTTTATTATAAGATAAATAAACCTTTGACACTTAACTGTCATATTTATATTCCAATAGTTTACAGTGAGAACTAGAAAATCAGAAAATTATAAATTTAAATAATTCCATTTTTAATATTGCAGACTTCACAGCCTAAGCTCAAATTGCATTTTCAAATAGGGGAAAGATTAAACATTTATTTTTACATGTCGAAAAGAAAAAACAATCTTTTTATAACAAATGTTACATTTTTTTAAAAAAATTTATGATTTTTTTAATGATTTCTGCCATTAAAGAATTTATTTTTAAAAATTGGGTACTTTCAATGTAAATTTAAAACTACTCTCTTCGGTAAATATCTTCAGTTGTCTTTTTGAAATGTAAAATTAAAAATTGTAATAATTCAAGAAAAAAAATTTGCCTTTTAAAATTTTTTTTTAAATGTACTAAAACCTGTTTTTTGGATTGACCCGAACCTGAAATTTCTTCAGCTTATTCATCGCAAAAAAGATAGGAAATCCCAAAAATCCTAACTCACGACATTTTTTTCCGGAAACCCAAAATAAAAATAAGATAAGTTTTGAACAAAATAGTTCAATTGTTGAATTAAGAACATCAGTTTTTAACCAAAAATGGAATAGTTACATTTTCGTTTCGAAAAATTAATTTTCAATTTAAAAAACTTAATTTTCGCCCAAATTGTTGAATGTTGAAGCCTGAAAGAAGAGTTTTCTACAATGCAGTTGATTTTTCAACACAAAAATATGAATTTTCAATTAAACCGTTAATTTTCAACCAAAAATTAAAATTTTTAGTTAAAAACCCTAGTTTTTAACAAACAAAAAAAACTTTGACTGAAATGATGAATTTTTAACTGAAAAATCAGCTTTTCAACAAAATAAATACATTTTCAACCAAATAGTTAAATTTTTAACCAACTTTCCGCCATCAAAGATGAATTTTCAAACTAAAAGGTCAAATTTTGAAGAAAACAGTTCAATTTTCGACCAAAAAGATGAATCTTCTACTAGAGACAAATTTTTAATCAGTTTAATAAAGTGAGGAAACGAAGAATTTTTAATAAAATAATTGAATCCTCAACAACGTAGATGAATTCAAAATCAAGAAAAATGAATTTTAAACCAAATAGTTGAATTTTCATCTAAAAATGGAATCGTCAAATTTTCAGTATCTTTTTCAACAAAAAAGATGAATTTTCAACAGAAAGATTCATTTTCTAACCAAAATGACGACTTTCTACCCGAAAGTTGAATTTTCAACTGTTAAGGACAAATTTCCGGCAAAAAATTAATTTTTAACCAAATAAATTCAACTTTAAAACAATTAGTAGAATTTTTAAACAAAAAATATGAATTTGTAACCAAATAGTTAAATTTTTATACAGAAAGATTAATTTTCCGTCAAGAAGATTAATTTTCTACCAAAAAAGATAAATATTCAACAAAACGAAAAATGAATTTTCAACTAAGAAAATTAATTTTCTGTTAAGAAACAAGAATTTTCGACAAAATACATCAATTCTCAACAAAATAGTTGAATTTTCATCTGAAAAATATAAATGTTCAGTTAAAACCATTAATTTAAAAAAAAGAATTTGCAACCAAATAGTTAAATTTAAAAGAAAAAGATGAATTGCCAACTAGAAGGATGAATATTTAACGAAAAAAATAGTTTTTAACAAAGTAGTTCAATTTTCAACTAATTAGTTGTTTTTCAACCAAAAAAAGACGAATAATCAACAAAATAATTGAATCCTTAACCGAAAAAGATTTTTAATTTTCAACCAAATACTTGCATTAAAAAAAAAAAAAAAATTCTAGAAAAAAATACTTTGATTTTTCATCCCGGAAAGATGAATTTTAAACAAAAACGTTGATTTTTGAAGCTAAAAAGTTGAATGGTTTGGAAAACAGATGACTTTTAAACTCAAAAAGGCGAATTTTCAACCAAAAATACCATTTTCTACCAAGAAATATGAAATTTAACCAAATACATAGTTGAATTTTCAAGCCAAAATGTTGAATGTGTTAGAAGACAGTGAATATTCAACACGAAAGTTAATTTTCAACCAAAAAAGATGAATTTGCAATCTGAAAGGACAAATGCTAAAAAAATATTTGAATTTTCGATCATAAAAGTTGATTTTTTAACCAAATAATTGAGTTTTTAACCAAATTGATCAATTTTCAAGTAAATAGATTGATTTTTATGACAAGAAGATTAATTGTTTAGAAGAAAATTGTATTATCAACCTGAAAAGTTTAATTTTCAACAAAAAAGATAATGTTCAGCTAAGATAAATTTTCAACCCCATAATAGTTGAATTAAAAAAAAAAACAATTTTCAACAAACCACTTGCATTTACAACCAAACAGTTGAACTTTCAATAAAAAAAATGAACTTTCAAGAAAATAGTTGGATTTTTAAACAAATAGTTGAAAGTTTCAAGTCGAAAGGATGCATTTTTTTAAATGACATTTGAATTTTCAACAAAAAAGTTCATTTTTAACCAAGAAAGATCACTTTTCTACTATAAAATATGAATTTTCAATCCAAAAAGAGAAATGTTAAAAACAGTAAATTTGTTGGATAGAAAAGATGAGACTTCAAAAAAATAGTTGAATTTTCAACAAAATAATCCAACCTTCAAAGAAATAGGGGAATTTTTTTAGAATTGTTTAAAAGATAGTCGTAATTTCAACCTAAAAAATTGAAATTTCAACAAAAAATATAATATTCAACCAAGATGAATTAAAAAAGAAGTAATTATCGACCAAAAAGTTTCATTTACAGTGAAATAGTTGAAATCAAAAGAGACGAATTTTCAATCAAATAGTTAAATTTTCAACCGCGAAATATGACTTTTTTCCATCAAAGATCAAATAAACACTAAATAGTCGAAATGTTAACCAAACAGAATTAACTTAAACCAAATAGTTTGATTTTCACGGCAAAAAGACGAATTTTTAAAAAGACAGTTTTATTATTAACTTTGAAAATTTTTCGGTAACCCTGGAAAAATATCTTGTTAGTAATTAATTTGCCCTTTTTTTAATATTTATATTACTTTTTTTCTTGCAAATTTTTTCTCTCCTGAAGGTTATCTTTTTAGCTATAAAATTTATTATTTGTTTGAAAACTCAACAGTTTTGTTAAAGTCGTTCTTTTTGGTTGAAAATTCTACTATTTTATGGAAAATTTACTTGTTTAAAATTCATATTTTGGTGTTGAAAAATCAACTAAAATCATTCTTGGATGAAAATTCAACTATTTATTTGAAAATTGGTTTACTTAATTTAAAAATTCATCTGTTTTAGTAGAAATTTAATCTTTCTTGATAATTTAAAGTTAAAAAGTCATCCTTTTTGATTAAAACTTCAACTGTTCTGTTGAAGATTCATCTTTTTGGGTTGAAAAATCAAGTAATTTCGTAGAAAATTGACTTCTTGTTTAAAACTCATATTTTAATGTTGAATAGTCGAACTAAAATCTTTTTTTGATGAAAATTCAAATTTTTCTAAAAATTTAATCTTTCGATTTAAAAAGTCATCTGTTTTAGTAGGAATTTCATCTTTCTTGGATAAAAATGCAACTATTTGGTTGAAGATTCAATAAGTTTGTTAAAACGTCATCTTTTTTGTTTAAAAATTCAACTGTTTTGTTAAAAATTCAACTGTTTCAGTAGAAATTCCATCTTTCTTTTTTGATAAAAAAGCAACGGTCTGTTTGAAAATAATTCTTGCTTGCTTGAGGATTCAACTATTTTATTTAAAAATTTTCGTTGAACGACTTTGTTGAGAAATCACTTTTTCTTTGAACATTCATTATTTTTAGTTGTTAAAAATTCATCTCATTGGCTGAAAGTTAAACTATTTTGTTGAAAATTGATTTTTTTTTTAACTGAAAATTCAACTGCGTGGGTACAAGCTGAACTACTTTGTTGACATTTTTTTTAAATCTTTATTTGTTAAAAATTCGTCTATGTGGTTTTAAAATTCATTTTTCAAACGTAATTTCATATTTTATGGTTGAAATATCAACTATAGCAATTTTTTGTTGAAAATGCATGTTTTTAGGTTGAAAATTCAATGATTTTGTGGATAACTCAATTATTTTGTTGAAAATTCCAGTATTTTGTTGAAAATTGTATTATTTTGTTGACAAATTTAAATATTTTGTTAAAAATGCACGTATTTTGTTGAAAAATCATGTTATATGGTAGAAAAATCATTTTTTTGTTCAAAATAAATAAATGTTTAATTTGTATCTGAAATATTGTTTTATTCTGCTTATAAAAGACCTTGCGTTAAAAATATTACTAGATTAAAATGCTAGTATTTGAATGTTAATGATTGGGGAAAATAAAAAATTGGTCAAGGAAAAATCAGAAAATTTTGAAAATGAAATTTCACCTGTAGCAGCCCTGATTATAATCTTTCGAAATGATCCAGATTCAATTACGAAACTTATTTACCTGTTTAGCACGCAACTCCTTATTAAGTTCAGCAAGCCTTCGACTTATCAAATCTCTAGCTTTTTGATCTAGAACTTCAAATGGCTCCCCTTTAGATGAAATATCCTGGAACTTAGAGTCTTTTTCGATTTCTTCATCTGAGTCTAAAAATAACATTATTTACATTGCAAACAAAAAAATAATCAATAAAATCAAAACTTAATTTTTGCCTTACCGTCATACACCATAATCTCGTTTTCGGTGCAATCAGCCATTTTCGAGAAAAAGGGTTTCTCGAGCTTTGGCATCTTTGAAGAGGTTGAAGGCAGACACATAAATGATCCACAACCCGGTGTGTAGAAAACGTTACTAAAGTTCATATTAAATTCTTCGGTCTGTGGATTTTTGTTTGAAGTTTTTAAAGCATTGACAATAACTGATTTGCTTATTGTTTCAGTGGGCCTTTTAACACCCCTAGAGACGTTGGAAATTCTTCCAACTGTACCAGTACTATTTAAATTAGTACTTTGTGAAGTGGAATCACAATCAATTATTACAACATCGTCATTTTCGACATCTTCGAAATCCTGTCGAGATCGGACTTTTCTCTCTGATTCCGAACCAGTATCCCGTGGTCGAGAGTTCCTGTTACGAACAGAAATTTTTCCTTCAAATTCGTATTTATTTCCAGTTTTTAAAATAGTTTCCAGATTCTTAGATCGTATTTTTCGCCTAAATCGTTACAGGGATCATAGCCCAAAAGAAGCTCAAAAATTGGGAAAAAAGGGTAATTGTTTCACGAAAAGGGGGAATAATTTCAGATTTATAACAAATAGCTTTTCTAGGTCCTGCTATTGCTATTCGATATACAAAAATCCGACAATTAATAAAGTTTGTCAAATAACCAATTTTTATATGTTTAAAATCGTTCTTATATTCCAGAATATATACATTTTTTTCTAATAAAAAATTCCCGAAAATTTCAGGTATTATTATATTATTATTCATTCATTCAAGTATTAAGTATTGCATTTTTTAATGAGAATGATTGAATTGTAATCAACTAAGACCTAAGTTTATTAAAAAATCGAAAAATAAAAAAAAAGAATAAGTAACGGTTTTCCAAAAATGTGATATACATCTTCAATATATAAAAAGGGAGAGCTGAGAATTCCAGATCTTACGAGCAATTACTTGTGATTGCTCTCAAATAATTTTTCTACCGACCTGAATTCCCAACTCTCACCTCGACGAGCCTTGCTTTTCCTAGACATATTATTCTAAGGCCAGTATCTAGCTTTCCTGCTCCAGGCTTGCCCTTCATTAGAACCAATTTCACCATTAAGACTTTTCTCGTCAGATGCTGGTAAACTGATCACTTATCAGTATCTCGGAGAAAGGGTTTTATAATAACATTAAGTAAGGCAAGTTTTGGGTATGGCAAGTTAGATGGAAAGTAGCGGTATTAGAATTAATCAACAACCTCATGATTTTTATGTTTGGCTCGCGCGCCCCAAACCACAGGGTCGCGCACCAATTCCAACCAAGCGAATTCTCTGATTGGTTCGCGCACCCCGCGCCACGGGTACTGCGCACCAATCACGAACCAGGAGTTCGCGCGCCAAATTCGAAATTCGAATTTTGAATAGTTACAATTAAATTAACATTAATAAATAACATTAATGTTAATAATATTAATTATATTATAATAATATTAACTTATATTATATACAGTATACAGATTATATGTATTAGTCTACATATAACCTATATATAGGATATATATATATATAACAACCATATTATAATAGAATTAATCAATAATTGTATCTATCAATGAGTGTGATATTTGGTATTTGGAATTAAAATTAACATTAATAAATAATATTAATGTTAATAATAATTATATTATAATATTATGACGGTGTACTATATATAGTATATAGATTATATGTATTAATCTACATATAAACTATATATACGATATATGTATACC
>CAKNXH010001919.1:148730-172269 GCA_932178445.1 Andricus quercusramuli | reverse complement strand
AAAGCGAGAAAAGTTATTTTTTTCTGGAATTAATGTAACAATTAACGGATGTTCAGAGTGATATTTTTTCTGAAGGATATTTAGCAATTTTTTAAACAATTTTCATTTGTTTAATCGAAATTGTGAACCGTTATTCTTTTATGCAATTAATGAAACAATTAACGAATGTTAAAGAAATATTTGTTTGCTTAAGATATTTTGCAATTATTTAAACATTTGAAAAATTATTCATTTTAACGAATACGATCTGAAAAAATAACTATTCATAACAGACTGAAAAAATGGTTTATATTAATGATTATTAATGAATATTAATTGTTTATATAATTTCAAAATATCTTAGGCAAAAAATATTATTCTTAAAATTCGTACTGTGTCATCAATAGCTGAAAAGAATAAATTGTAACGATTTATGCAGAGAAAAAAAGTTCAAATAAATGAAAATTTTTTAAACGAATTTAAATAAGTTAAAAAATTTCTGAATATCCTGTAGAAAAAAAATGATACTCTCAAATTCCTTTCATTGTGTAATTAATTCCAAAAAGTAATGATTTTTCACGCTTTACAAGGGAAAAAATGGGTTTAAACAAATCCAGATTGTTTAGATAATCATTAACAAAGATCTTTCAAATATGTATTTCATTCAACATTTTTAATCGTGTCATTATTTCCTGTCATTATTATAACTTTTTACGACTTTAGGGGGACAAAATTATTTAAACAAATAAGAATTGTTTGAACAATTATCAAATAAGTTAAACAAGAACTACTACTCTTGACGTTCATCAACTTTGTACGATTTATTTCAAAAGATAATAGCTTTTCACGATTTACAGGGGGGAAAAGTTTAAACAAATAATGATTGTTGAAACAATTTAAAATTATGTAAAATATACTTCCAGGCACAATTAAAGGGGTTTTGGTGTGTCAAAATTAGAAGCTATTGGGTGGAAATTATTCCTTAAATATTCCTTGAGAGGTGACAATACTTTAATTCATAAAAAATTTATAACAATTACTTCTTTTTTCCCACTTTTTTGAAAATCGGGGTTTCCCCATGTTAATTTCAAAAACCGTTAGAGAACGTTAAAAAAAATTACAGAATTACTTTTTCAGGAAAACAAACCAAATGGCGAGCACGGCCGTTGGTCGGCCTCGCTGGTTACGCCGACTGAAACTTGACGCAGATACGCTTGGACATTTATAGTCATATCTCGGGAACCCGTGAAGACTTCTCAAGTTTTCTTGGCTTAAATTGAAGATGAGATTTTCAGTATTGCACCCTGTAAATTTTTGATTTTTGTTACAAATTTTCTAGATCATGACACCAGTTGAAGTCGAGGTACGAAATCAATGATTTTTAATATTTTTTGAACTAAATTGGAACTTGGATTTAAGACCGATTTCGAGCATGGCTTGCAGTGGCCTTGATCCTTTCATCACGAAACTACCGAGGACATCAAATCTCCTGAAGTCGTAAATCCGGACTTCCTAAATCCAAGTTTCAGTGTACTATCGAAAACAAACAAATGAGAAGTTTGAAACCGGAAAAAATATTAGGCTTCAATCAATAGTGAACTTTGGAAATAGATTTTGAAGTATGCTTCAATGAATTGAACTTTTCATAATTTATTGTTGGCCAAAAGTAATCAATGATTTCTCTCTGATGCATTGCGGATTGAAAAGCCGGTTTCAATACCCATTTCTTTCCATCGCTGTTTCTCGTTCGACGCAAACGACTACTCGTTCTGGCAGTGAATCACGAAATATCCGGCTAGCTATTGTTACTTGTCGCACGAAATGAGATATGACTTGTTCGTCGGTTTCCATGGAAATTCCATACATGCACTCTAATACATATATTGAATCTGCTTGTAAAAGCAAAAAAAAAGACGGATTATTTTAATCTGTATGTTCTATTAAAATATTGAAAACAACCAAATAGAAACTAGCATTGAGCTCTTTTCAAGATAATTTTGAGGGAATATGAATACTCTCATAATTTACACTTTTTCCCTATTCCCCTCTTGAAATCTTTTCCAAAGGATTCCTATTTTTTCCCTGCTTTCAAAGAACTTAACTGAATTAATAGAACACAATAAGAAGAGCCAACTATTTTTCGACGAAACTTAATTCTTTTTAAATGAAAAGCCTACTATTAAATTTTTGGTTAAGAATTCATTTTTTTTTTTGATAAAAATTCGATTATTTGGTTGAAAATTTAATTATGTAGTTTTGGGTTGAAACTTCAACTATTTGGTTGAAATTTTTATTCTTTCAAGGCTAAAAAATCTTTCTCGGTTGAAAATTTAACCCCTTTGTTGAAAATTCGCCTCTTTGGTTTGATTAATCATATTTTTCTTGATAAAAATTTCATCTTTCTTGGTAAAAAATGCAACGGTTTGGTTGAAAATTAATCTGCTGTTTTTGGGGTTTCCAACTATTTTATTTAAAACCCGTATTTTTAGTTGAAGTGTCAACTATTACATTTTTCGTTCAGAATTCATATCTTTTGACCAAAAAATTAACTAATTTGTTGAAAATTCGTCTTTTTGAATAAAAAATTCGTCCTTTTGGATTAGAAGTTCATCTTTGGTAGAAAAGACATATTTTCTGGTTGAAATCAAATTTTTTTAAATTGAAAAGTCTCTATTATTATACTTTTGGTTCAGAATTCACCTGCCTTAATTGAAAATTTAATAACTTTATTAAAAATTCAGCTATTTTGTTGAAAAATTATCTGTATTGGTCGAAAAACCAACTTTTTGCTTGAAAATTGCACCGCTTTGTATAAAATTCATTATTTTGATTGAATGTTCATCTCTACAGTTGAAAATTTAAACTTTGTTGAAACTCAACTTTTTCATAGAAAATTCATATTTGCGGGTAAAATTTCAAAAGTTTTAGAGGAAATTCGCCTTTTTGGCTTTAAAGTTTCACAAAATAGTTGAATTCTTTTCCTTAGTTGACCGAAAAATCTTCCATAAGTTATAGAAACTTCTACTCTTTTACTGAAATTGAAATTTCTTGCTGAAAATTCATATTTTAATAGATTCAAAATTCAACAGTCTTGTAGAAAATTTGTCTTTTTGACGGGAAAATTCAACAATTTGCTTGATTATTTTGCTTTCCTGACAGAAAAATTTTTCGCGTTTGAAAAGTCATCTCTTTTGTTAAAAACTCGTCTTTTCGGTTCGAAAATTTACTTTTGTAGGTCGAAAATTCCAATATTTGGAAAAAAATTCAATTTTTTTTTGTTGAAAATTCTTCTTTTTTGCTTTAAAGTTTAACTATTTGGTTTCAAATGCAACTGCTTGATTACATTTTTTTTGTCGAAAATGCATATTTTTTGGTTGAAAATTAGTTTCTTTTAATTGAAAAGGCAACAATTTGGTTGAATTTTTTTCTCTTCCTTGACTGAAAAATCTTTCTTTTTTGGAAATTCAACAAGCTACACAATTCAATCACTTTGTAGAAACATAAATAATTTCGTTGAAAAATAACTTTTTTGATGAAAATTCATATTTTGATATTCAAAATTCAACTGTTTTGAGAATATTCGTCTTTTTGGCTTAAAAATTCAACAATTTGTTTGATTTTGATTGAATTGAATTAAAATTATTTGATTAAAAAATTAATCTTTCTTGTTATTAATTCGTCTCGTTTTTTTAAAGTTCAGCCATTTGGTCTTAAGTGCAACTGTTTGATAGAATATTAATTTTTTGTGGTTAACGATTCTTTTTTTTTGTTTGAAAAGTTGAAAGTATTCTAAAAAAATCTTCAAAATTCAACTCTCTTGTTGAAAATTCGACTTTTTAGGTTGAAAATTAATCTCTGTTAGTAGAAAATTAATCTTTTTTGGGTTGAAAATTGAACTATTTTAGTAGGAATTGAACTATTTGGTTACAATTGAACTGTTTTGTAGAAAACTCATCTCTTTTGGCTACAAGATTCAATGATTTTGTATCTATTTCAACTCTTTATTTTTAAATTAAATTTGTTCTTCAAAATTCATATTTTGGGGTTACAAATTAAATTCTTCGGTAGAAAAGTCGTCAATTCTGCTTAAAACTTAAACACTTTGGTTGAAAAATAATTTTTTTGGGTTAAAATTTCAAATATTTGGTTTAAAATTGATCTTTTTTTGTTTGAAAACTCGAGCCTTTTGTTGCGAATTTTTCTCGTTGGGTGGAAAATTCAGCTCTTTCGGTATGAAATTAATGTTTTTTGGTTTTTGGCAGAAATGTCATATTTTATGGTTGAGGATCAACTTCTTTGTTTAAAATTCATATCTTCGGATTTCAATATTTTGGATTTCAACTGTTTTGTAGAATATTCGTATTTTTGGGTTGAAAATTCACCCATTTGGTTGATTTTTTTTCTTTCTTGACATAAAAATTTTTCTTGGTTAAAAATTCAATTCTTTGATTTAAGATGCGTACTTGTACTTCTTGGTCGAAAATGAACTCATTTGTCGCAAATTCAACTTTTCGTGTTGAAAAGTTAAAGTTTTTAAGAAAAATCGCCTTTCTAACTAGAAAGATCAACTTTTATTTTGTAAATTCGTCTTGTTGAGTTGAGAATTCTTCTTTTTGGGTGGAAAATTCAGTCCTTCTTGATAGAAATGTCATATTTTGTGGTTAAAAAGTCAACCATTTGGTTGAAAATTAATCGGCATTGTTTCAAAATTTGCTCATTTGATAGAAAAGTAACTTTTTTTAAATTCACATTTTCGGTTTGGAAATTTAACTTTTTTGTGGAAAATTCTTATTTTTGGGTGAAAAATTCAATAATTTGGTTGATTTGTTTTTCTTCATTGACTTAAAAACCTTCCTTGATTGGAAATTCAATTCTTTGATTTAAAATGCGTATTTATTGTTCAAAAATTAACTCTTTTGTTGCAAATTTAACTTTTCGCATTTAAAAGTCAAATATTGAAAAAATCGACTTTCTAGCTTGAAAGCTCAACTCTTTTTTTTTAGTTTGTCTTTTTCAGTTGAAAATTCATCTTTTTTAGTTGAAAATGCAATATATTTCGACTTAAAACCTTAGAAATATAATACCCACATAAATTTTATTAAGCAGGATTTATTCCCCTATTATTCCCATATTTTTGTGAAAAATTACCTCATTTCTTCTGTCGTCAGAGGATTTTGGTCTGTGAAGTCTGTACTTTTAAATTGAACAAAAATTAAAAAAGTATTGATAAAGTGCTTTTTATTATTCGCTATTCAAGCTGCAGACTCTCAAGTTGGATTCCTTTCACTTGCAAATGTCATTTAATTTCGAAATCTATGAAATATAAAAAGCTTTTAAATTCAATCGCATCTTAAATATAATACTTTACATTGAATGCTCACTTTATTGAATCCAAAGACTTGAAAGAGTAATACTCTCACTTAATTCGTCTCTTATTTCACACAAGTATCAATAAATTGGACACAGATTGAGGAATAAGGGAACAAAGAGAGGAAGTAAATCAAATTTAATGCTCTGTCGAACAAAAATGTGTTTCAGCTTGAAGCTTCTGAACTTCGCCGTTCCATACTTTTTCTAAATAGGCTAACAAGAAGTGACACAGGGGAAAAAACAATTCAACGTGACGGCGAAAAATCGAGTTACGGAAATATACAAAGCGAGAAAAATTGAATAAGAGCCGTACAACATGAATATCGCGTTATAAAATTCGTTTTACTATTTTCATCTTATTTTTATTTCCATAAAGAAAGTGGAAAATCAAGTTTCAACTGAAAGATTGAAATGTTTGATTTTTCTTTTTGCAACATCATTTTTCTACTTTAATTAGTTACTTCGAAAGCGCATAATAAGTAGAAATATTTATACTGAAAAAATCACAAAATAAATGAAGAATGTTTGAATAAAGCTTGATAAATAAAGTCTTTCTTTACTGTTAATGAGGTAATAAGAAGAAAGTGTTATTACGCAAGCTCCTTTCTACCTCACAAAGCGGAAATGAGACTGCTGGCTTTTTAAAAAGTGCCGACAATCTGATATCACTCGCAGAACTGCAATTATTGCATTTCATTTTTATGCGTTTTTTTTTAGAAAAAAAAGTGTTATACGAATTCAACCACTCGTGCTTGTGTAATTCCATCAGAGTGAACGGAAATTGATTCTCGGCAAAGTTCCTGTTCAATTTAATCTCTTGCTTGCTCGGTTCGTCTATCTTTCTAGATTCTTGTAATTACTTTACGGTCTTATAGAAATTATTCGATTACGTACGTCTGGCTTTGAAACAATTGAAAATTTGGCATTGCGTCTGGCAAAAAATGTTTCCTATTTTAATTAGTACATGCTTCGGCTTTTAAATTTAAAGCATTCCAATTTCAATGTATTTAAATTTCTGAACCTTTTCAAAGTTTCATGGCAATAAAGTATGAATTATTTTTCCAATTTAAAAACGTCCATATTTTCAAGTTTTAAGGCATAAAAAGTAGAAAGCTTCAAAACACTTTCGCAGATCTAGTATTGTTTCTAATTTTAGTGAAAAAAAAACCATTAAATTTAGAGAAAGTTGCACTTTTGAGTACAGAAAAAATACTTATCTTAATTTTTCTGGACATTATAATTATCCAAAAATAATGCAAATGCAAGAAATTTGCTACATTCTATCAGACTTCACGGATCGTATTTTGAAACCGTTATATTTTTTATTTTATCTACAAATTAAAATTGCACGTATCGGAAGTTGAATTTCAGTGTAAATAAAAAATACAGGGTGTGGCACAGAAATTTGATGATTTTTTTTTGGTGCCAAGCGGCGAGGAATGGTCAAATGAAGGTGGGGAGGGTCTCATTCAGTAGGGGACGTCCTGAAGTTTCGTCTCCCCCAGAGTCAGTCGACATTATGCATTGGATGAAGGAATTAATGCCGAGCAAATTTAAGATATGTACAGGGTGCGGCACAGAAACTTGCTGATTTGTTTTTGGCGCCAAGCGGCGAGGAATGGTCAAATGAGGGTGGGGAGGGTCTCATTCAGTAGTGGACGTCCTGATGTTTCGTTTCCCCAACAGACAGTCAACATCATGCATTCGATGAAGGAGCAGCGTGCATTTGCCTGCGAGGCTTACTTTTCCAATGTTTGTTCCATCATCGCCACTCAGCGTGCCTTCCGTATTCGGTTCGACAATCATCCTCCAGTTCCTGGCCGACAGTCGGGTTGCCCAACCCTGAATGTTTCCATCCACTATACAATCGACTGCCGGCCAGGAACGAGACCTGCAGGATGAATGTTGATCCCAGTACGGAAGGCACGTTGAGTGGTGATGGAACGACCGTTGGAAAAGTAAGCCTCGCTGGCAACTGCGCACTGCTCCTTCATCCAATGCATGATGTCGACTGACTGTGGGGAAAACGAAATTTCAGGACGTCCCCTACTGAATGAGTCCCTCCCCACCCTCATTCGACCACACTTCGCTGCTTGGCGCCAAAAACAAATCAGCAAGTTTCTGTGCCGCACCCTGTACTGATCTTAAATTTTCTCAGCATTAAAATTATCGAAAAATATTTTGAACCAGAAGCGTATAAGGAAACTGAGAGCCTTCTGAGTACATATTTCATTAAAATTTAACGGACCGTCTTCAGTGAGTACCTATCCTTTTGAAAATGCGTGATTTGTGAGAAAAAACGTGTTCCTGAGAAATCTGACGCTCTATTTTTCATGAGCAGTATCTTTGCTTATTGTAAGAAATCTCAAAAAATCTTAGTAGATCTAGAGTTGTTTTCAATTTTAGCTGAAAATCAAAATAATACTTATCAGAAGTTGAATTTTAAAGTACAGAAAAAATACTCAACCTAATTTTGCTGGGCATTAAAATTATTTTAAAAAACTGCAAATGCACGAAATTTGCCAAATATCAGAAATTACGTGTGGTATTCTAAAACCGGACTTTTCAACAGAAATAGTAATATGCAGGCAGAGAATATTTTAAACCAATCGCGTATGAGAAAAATAAGGTAGTTTTGAGTAAATTTTTCATTAAAATTTAACGAGCTGACTTCGGTGAGTGTCCTTTTGAAAATGCATGGTTTGGGAGGGAAGATGTATTCTTGAGAAACTTGACGCCCTATTTTTTACGAGCAGCATCTTTGCATATTCTAAGAAATATTCAAAACACTTTCGTAGATCTAGTATTCTTTTTAAATTTAAATAAAAATAGAAATCGCAGTTCTCGGAAGCTGAATTTTAGATTACAGTCAAAATATTCATCTTAATTTTGCTGAACATTAAAATTATTTTAAAATACTTTAAATGCACGGAATTTGCGAAATTTTATCAGACTACACGGGTCGTATTTTAAACCCAGACTTTTCAAGAGGAATAATTAAATGCAGGTATAGAATATTTTTAACCAGACGCGTATATGAAAACTGATATGGTTTAAGTATAACTTCTTCAGTGAAACTGAACGGACAGAATTCGGCGAGTGTCCTTTTGAAAATGCGTGGTTTGGGAAGAAAGACATGTTTTTGCAAAATTTGAAGCTTTACTTTTAACGAGCAGAATGGTTTCCTATTGTAAGAAATCTTCAAAGCACTTTTGTAAATATAGAATTCTTTTTAAATTTAGCTAAAAATCAAAATCGGACTTATCCAGGCCTCGGAACAGCTCAAGCTTCTGAAAATAGTAAAATAGTAACCATACTCCTTCCAAAAATTAAACGAAAAGTAACAATAATGTGGCAAAAAAGTAACCCAAAAGAAAGATTTTTTACCAAAATAGGTTATTTTTCAACCAAATTATTGACTTTTGAGCCAAAAAGACCAATTTTTGCAGAACAGTTGAATTTTTAACCAGTAAATATGGATTTTTGACAAAAAAGTTATGTCAACCAAATAGCTAATTTGCTATGAAAGCAGGGGAATCTTCAACCGAAAAAGACGAATTTTCAACAAAATAAGTACATTTCTCACCAAAAAGATGAATTTTCAAATAAAATTATGTGTTTTCAAACCAAAGGGTGATTTTCAATCAAGGAGATTTATTATCTACCAAAAAAGACGAATTTTCAACTAAAATGATGACGTTTCAACAAAAAATTAAGTTTTAACAAAAATTGTTCAAATTTTAACAGAATTTCAACCAAAGGAAGATAATGTCTCATCGGAAAATATAATACACAGTTCAATATTTCAACAAAAAAAATTTGAATTTCAAATTAGAAACTGTCAATTTTGGCTAAATTCCAATTTTGATCAGAATTCATAATAATTCGAATGATAGCCCTTCTTATACATTTTTAGTATATGAATTAATTATTATTTTATTATTATTCCCTAATTTTCCCGGCTGTAAAGTGCCAAATTTACTAAAAATTTTTGAGTTTTTACATTTTTCACAAGTTTTTAAATTAAGATTGAAAAGAATTCCATTTTATCATGAATAATTTTTTCCAAATAAGCAGGAAAAAGACTCATAGTAGAAAAATGAAATTCCAAAGCAACCTCACTTTTAGGCTCATTAGAGACAAAATAACATAATGAAAAAAGAGGGAGAAAAGGGGAAAAGTCAACCAAAAACTACGAGGGTACCAACATGTTTCGAGGCCAATTTTGACCTCCTCATCAGGGATTATTTATAGAGAATAACTAAAGGAATGAAAAAATTATTTGATATACCTTTGAGGAAAATATTTTAATCAATATTTATTAAAAATTAATTAAGTTGAATGTAATCAAAATTATTTATTGAGAAATTGAGTGTTTAATAAAAAAGGAATTCTTTCTAGTATCTAGTCAAAGAAAATTACTTTAACCAATTATTTACTCTATCAATACTTTTTTATATCTTGAGAAGTCCGTTTTTAAATTGATATAACAAAGTATTGGTAGAGTAATTAATTAGTTAAAGTAATTTTATTTAAAGAATTTCTTTTCTACTAAAAAAAAATTCTCAATAAATAATTTTGATTACATTGAACTTAATTAATATTTAATTAAAACTAACTAAAATATTTTCTTTACAGGTATATTAATTAATTTGTTCATACCTTTAGTTATACCCTATAAATAATCCCTGATGAGGTCTAAATTGGCCTCGAAACATGTTGGTACCCTCGTACTATAAAAAGGACGGAGACGGTTGGTTTTTGGTTGATTTTTTCCCTTTTTTCCTTTTCTTTTTTTTTATGTACTCTATAATAACTTCCTGTATTTTATTGATTATTCGCACTTTTTCGTAAAAAATTATTCTTCTTGGTTGAAAATTCATATTTTTCCTTGAATATTCAACAGTTCTTTTTAAATTTTGTTTTCTCTGTTGACTGAAAAGTATTTTTTAATTCAAAACACAACTTTTTTTAAAATTTGTCTTCTTTGGTCGAACTTGACTGTTTTTTATTCAAAATTGAAATATTTTTTGGTTGAAATTTAAATTACATTACATTGTTTGTTGATAATTCATCTGTTTTAGTTGAAAATTTAACTCCTTCGTTAGAAGTTTAACTCTTTTCAAAAAATTAATTATTTTCGTTGAAGATTCATCATTTTAACTGAGAATTCATCCCTGAATGCAAATTTAACGACCATGTTGAAAATCAGTTTTTTTTCTACTAAAACTTTAATTATTCCATTCGAAAATTCAACTATATTGTTGAAAATTCGTTTTTTTTTGCTAGAAATTAGTTTTTTTTTAACAGAAAATTTAGCTATTTCATCTTTGGTTAAAATTGTATCTTTTTTAGACGAAAATTTAACTGTTCGATTGATAATTGATCTCTTTTATTTAAAAATAGGAATATTTGATGAAAATTTTGTGTACCTTTCTGGTATAAAATTCAATTATCCCAGTTGAAGATTCATCATTCTAACTGAAAATTCATTTCTGATTGAAAATTTAACGACCTTGTTTAAAATCAATTTTTCTAACTGAAAATTTATCTATTCCAGTTGAAAATGTGACTATTTTGTTGGAAGTTCGCTTTTTTTGTTAGAAATTAGTTTTTTTTTTCAAAATCAAATTTAACTATTCTATTTTTGAAAAAAATGTACCTTTTTCAGACGACAGCTTGACTGTTTGATTGATAATTGATCTTTTTCTCAATTAAAATATTTTGCGAAAATTTCTTTTACCTTTTTGGCATACAATTCAACTATTCCAGTTGAAGATTCATCATTTTATTTAAAAATTCATCACATTTGTCGAAAACTGATTTTTTTTGTTTGATTGAAAATCTTTTTTTTTTCGTTAAAAATTAATTTCTTTAACTTAACGTTTGACTATTCTATTTTTTTTTTTGAAAATTCTTCTCTATTTTTTTTTTGTAAAACACAACTGTTGGTTAAAAATGTATCATTTTCAATTGCAAATTCAATAACTTAGTTGCAAATTCATATTGTTTCGAAAATTTGCATTCTTTTTTAGAAAATTAATCTTCATGGTTGAATATTCATATTTTTGGTTGAAAATTCAACCATTTCAGTGAAAGATTCATAATTTTAATTGAAAATTTATCTGTTTGTTTTAAGATTCAATTATTCCAGTTAAAGATTTATCATTTCATTTAAAAATTGATTACTTTGGTTAAGAATTCATATTTTTTTCTTGTTAGAAATTAGTTTCTTGAACAGAAAATTTAACTATTTTATTTTTCGTTGAAAAGGTATCTTTTTATACAACATCTAAACTGTTTAATTGATGATTGATCTTTTTTTTCAAATAAAAATATTTGGTGAAAATTTGTTGTACCTTTTTGGTATAAAATTCAACCATTCCAGTTGAAGATTCATCATTTCAGTTGAAAATTCATCACATTAGTTGAAAATTGAACTGTTTGATTGAAAATCGTTCTTTCTTCGTTAAAAATGAATTTGTTTGACTTAACGTTTAGCTATTCTATTTTTTGTTGAACATTCTTCTCTACTTTTTTTTGTAAAATTCAACTATTGGTTAAAAATTCATAATTCCCAGTTGGAAATGTAACAACTTGGTTGCAAATACATATATTGTGTAGAAAATTCGTATTTTTTGTAGAAAATTAATCTTCATGGTTGAATATTCATCTTTTTGGTTGAAAATTCCACCATTTCAGTTAAATGAGTCGTCATTTTAGTTGAAAATGTATGTTTTTGTTTGAAGATTCAATTATTCCAGTTGAACATTCATAATTTTATTTGAAAATTGATCACTTTGGTTAAAAATTCAACTATTTTGTTGAGAATTAATATTTTTTTGGTTGAAAATTAATTTGTTCAACTCAAAGTTTGAGTATTATATGATAATAACATAGCATAGTTCATATTAATATAATGAATAACAAATTTTATTGCAAAAATTCTTCTGTTCCATAAATAGGAGCAAGCGTTGAAAACGTGCCCTTCGATATGAAACACCCATGTTTCTCCGTTCCATAAATAAGGACCATTTTAAAAAAGGTGTACGTATTATGAAACAACTAATTATTAAATAAAGTTGCATCCAAATAAAGAAAAAGCGCAGTAATCTCAAATCTATAAACCTTAAGGTGTCATTTAATTTATTATGCATGTGGAATAATCAAAATTTGTGAATACACGAGATAAAACAAATTATAGGTATCAAGCCTTCTGGCTCGGATAAATGGCAGTCAATTTTCCCGAGTGTGGAGGCTAGATAATTAAAATGATTTTTCAGTGTTTAAAGCTTCAGAACCATACTGGATTTTTATATAGATAAGAAGCCTAACTTTCATCATTATTAATATAGTAATTTTTATTCAAAAATATACCTTTAAATTATTTATTAATCGAATTATTTGTCAAACTGTTTCATAATTGGGACATGTTTGATGATAGGTACCTTTACCTTACTATTTTGGTCCTTTTGAAGTTGTCACTCGCTTCATTTGAACTACTGAAATTTCATCGTAATAGCTAGAGCCATTTTGGATTTCTCCTCAACTGAAGGCACGGATAATGTGCTCTAGACCTAGAGTACGTAGGCACGCAGATAGCACAGGTAACTGCCTACTTTGGGGAGTTGAAAGCCTGTTTCTTGGGGCACGAAACTCTGTGCTCACCGCAACCTCGTTATCCCTATAGACGAATAGATTTCTAGCCAACCATGTAAGTTACCTACACGTAGTTAGAGGTGCTTTTGCTTCAGATCCAGCGCATTACGTCAATTCAGAAGAACAAGTTGCGCCACTTATGCACCTTACTTACACACGCGCAAGCTTGCGTTTCCGGAAATAATTAAGGAAACTATTATAAGCCAGCGACGAACGAGAGTTAGTTATTGATCTTCCCTCCTGATGTTTAATTAATTTCCGAATCACCCACTCGCAGAACTTTGTTTTATTGTTAGTGTTTCCATTTACTCCCTGAGAGTTCATTCACTCAATGTTACCAAACGGGACGGTTCCATTGTCAAAAACCCAGTGAGGGGCAAAGCGGGCGAATCACAAGACCAATTTTAATTTACAGGAATGTTACACTATCCTTTATTCACTGATATTCCTTGAGTATAAACACCTTTTCTTCTTGCCACAATGTCGTCCTGTCTATTTCTGGTGTTCTTGGTCTTCTCAGATGCCGACCTCCTTTATCCCTTCACCAGGGTACTCCTTGGAGGTTCTCTCTGAGAACCTCTCATCTCACCTTTTCACCTGCTTGGAGTATTTCTTGCAGGTCGGGACCTTTTCACCCACCTATTCAGACTGAAAATGTTACTAGGAACAACTCAAGATCACAACATCACCGTTGGTTACCGCACGGCCATCATACAACCATTGGCTACCGCACGACCACCACACCACCAGCTACTGCACGACGATTATACCACGGTCGCCCACCGCACGACCACCACCTCAGAGCTAGAGTTCTTAAATGCCCAAGAATTTATGTTGAGCAAATGCTCTCGAGAATATGCTCAGCATTTAAGCTCGAACAGAGCATATATAGAGCATTTAAGAGCATTTAAAGCATTTAGTGCTCAAACAAATATATATATATATATATATATATATATATATATGACAATTAATACAAAGTGGGACGATGGTCGTGGGGTTTAAGGCATAGGCTTTGGACCCACTCCGTCGGCTTGCGGGTTCGATTCCCGCCTCGCACTCTGGAAGAGCCTCGGTGGCCCATGCGGTGAACACTTGCCTAGCAAGGGAGTTGTTCATCTCCGGAGAGTCGTGGGACCGGTACCTCTAGAGAAAAAGGTTCTCCAAGTACTTAAGGCTGTTGCTCTTGGTGGTTCGGAACCCACCTTAAACTGTAGGTCCCCCTCCCACCACCAAGTATGTGTGTGGGGGGTGTGTGAAGGAACAGGGAAGAGATACAAGAACAATGTAAACCCTTAGGGGACACATTAGAAGCTAAATAATTAAAAAAAATTAATACATACATTTTTACAAAAAAATTCTAGAGTGAAATTGACGTATATTTTCTTAAATGACAGAGTTGCTACAGGTCACGTAATTCCAGAAAGTCAGGGAATGTTAGGGAAAACCTGACAGAGTTAGGAAATTTTCGATAAAGTAAAGTTGAAGTTAATTTTATTAATATGGTTGAAAATCGCAAATATATTTTCTTGGAAATTAATCTGTTTTTGTTGACGGTTCAAACTATTTTTTTTAAATTTATCTTTTTTTCTTCAATTCAAATATTTGTGGTATAAAATAAAATCTGGTTTGGTTGAAATATCAGATATCACGTTTTTCGTTGGAAATTCATCTTTATTGGTAAAAAATTCAACTACCTAGTTAGATGTGAAACTACTTAGTTAAAAATTTACTTATTTGGTTGATGATTCATCATTTCTAGTTGATAATTCGTCTTTTTCAATAGAAAATGATTCTCCTTGGTTAAAATTGCATGTTTCTGATTGATAATAATTTAACTATTTGGCTGAAAATTAAACAACCTGCTTAAAATGTATCCTGTTTGGTTGAAAAGTAAACTCTTTTGTTGGAAATTTTTTTTTTCAATTCCTTCAAAGATTCGAATATTTGTTTGAAAATTCGTTTACTTTGTTGTAAATTCATCTATTTTGATAGAAAAATTTGAATTTTGTGAGAATTTTCTTGGTGAATGATTTCATCTTTTTGGTTGAAAATTGATCTTTTTGATTGAAAATGAGTTTTTGTATCCTATTGTATTTTTTTGAAAACTTGAATTTTGTGAGAATCTTCTTGGTGAATAATTCATCGTTTTGGTTGAAAATTCCTTTAAAAATTCAAATATTTGGTTGAAAATTCGTGTACTTTGTTATAGATTCATCTATTTGGATAGAAAATTCATCTTATTGGTTGAGAAAATTATACTATTTCGCTAAAAATTTATTTTAATTTTAGTGAAAATTTTTTTTTGTACTGAAAATTTAACTATTCTAATTTTATTTGAAAATTTATCTGTTTTAGGTGAAAATTCTACTCTTTGCTGATAATCAGTCTTTTCTTGGTATTCTCTCATTAGATGAAACTTCATGTTTTTGGTTGAAAATTTATTTCTTAGGTTGAAGATTTAACTATTTTGTTGAAAATCCTTTCTTTTTTGGTTGAAAATTTATTTTACCAACTAAAAATTTAACTATTTTATTCTTGGTAGAAAATTTATCTTTTCAGCTGAAAGTTCATCAATTTGGTTAAAAATTATTTTTTTTTAGTTGAAGATTCATCATTTTAGTTAAAAATTCACAGTACCTCTTCCATTTTGTGTGAAAAATTTACCTTTTTTGATAGAAATGTAATTTTTTTCGTGAAAAAATTATCTGTTTTGTAGAAATTTAACTATTCTATTTTTTTTGGAATTCATTTATTTCGTTCAAAAAAATATTTAGTTGAAAATACATTTTTTTCTCGATAGGAAATTCATGTTTTGAGTTGAAAATTCCACTATTTTGTCAACAATTCATAGTTTTGGTTTAAAATTCATCATTGTTATTAAAAATTAATTTCTTTGGTTGAAAACTCGTTTCTATTTAGTTGAAAATAAATTTTTTTAACTGACGATTTAACTGTTCCATTTTTGCTTGAAAATCCACATTTTTAGAAGAAAATTAATTAATTTGTCTAAAAACTCTTCTTTTTTTTTGTTTGAAATTTACTTTTCTGACTGCAAATTGAACTATTATATTCTTGGTTTGTGAATTAATCTTTTTTAGTTGAAAATTTATATATTTTATTGAAACTGTATCTTTTTTTGGTAGAAAATTCATCTTTTGGGTGTAAAACTGAATTACTTTGTTGAAAATTTAATTTTTTTTTGTAAATTGGTTGTTTGAACTAAAAATTGAATTCTATTTTTTGTCAAAAAAATCATTTTTTTGAAAATTCGTTTTATTTTTGGCTGCACATTTATTTTTCTAACATTTCAACTATTTTAATTTTGAATCAAAATGCTCATAAATGCTCATTAGATTCGCAAAGAACATAAAGACCGAGCATATTCTCGAGCATATTCTCATGCTGGTGATAATTTCTCCGAACACTTTTTTTTAAAGAAAAAAAATGTAATATTTTAATTACTTGTAACTTTTTCTTGCCTAGTTCTGCATTTTACAAGCATAACATTATTTTCTACTGAGAAAAATTCAAAGTATGTGTTTTGATAACATTCTCTATTTTTTACCAAATCGTAGAACTTGCAACTAATAAAGATAAATTTTGAACCAAAAATAGAATAGTTCAATTTTCAACCAAAATTATGAGTTTTTGAAGAAGAAGATTATGTTTCTAGTAGAATGAGAAGTTTTCAACAAAATACATAAATTGCCATCTAAATATTTGAAGTTCTAACTAGAAAAGATAAATTTCCACTAAAAGAAAACGAATTTTCGACAAAACTGTAAAAATTTTCAATAGAAAAAGAAATTTCGACCAAAAATGGAATAGTGCAATTTTCAGATTAAGAAAATTAAATTTCCAACAATATAGTTCAATTTGTAGCAAAAGAAGTGAATTTTCAAATAAAAAAGAAAAAAATTTTAACCAAAAATGGAATATTTAAATTTTCTCTTAGGAAAATTTATTTTCAACAAAAAAAAGCGAATTTTTCAATAGTTTAGTGGAATTTTCAGCCACAGAGATGAATTTTTAACTAAAATAATGAATCGTCAACAGAAAGAATTACTTTTTAACAAAGTACTATAACCTTGAACCAAAAAAGATGAATTTTCAACAAAAAATTGAATAGTTGATATTCCAACCAAAAAAATTTAATATTAATTAAAAAACAGTTGAATTTAAAAAAAAAGACGAATTTGAAATGAAATACTTTGTTTTTAAGTTCAAAAATTAATTTTCAACAACAAAGAAACAAATTTTCCATAGAATAGTTAAATTTTAATCAAAATAAATGAATTTGCAAGTACAAAAAAGATTTATAACCAAAAATGAAATAGTTCACTTTTCAGCAATAAAAAGATGTTGAACCAAGAAAAAGGAAGTTTAAATGAGATATTGAAATTTTCAACCAAAAATAATGAACATTCAACCAAAAAGATGAATTTTCAATACGAAGATTAATTTGCTACCAAAAAGTCAAGTTTTAAACTGGAAAATTAATTTTGAACCAAAAAAAGCGAAATTTTCCATAGAATTGTTGAATTTTTAGTCATAGAGATGAACTTTCAATAAAGTAATGAATCTTCGAAAAGGAAAATTACTTCTCAAGAAAGTAGTGTAACTTTCAACAAAAAAGATGAATTTTCAAGTAGAAATGGAATACTGGATATTCCAACCAAAAAAGATTTTTAATATTTTAATATCAAATGAAAAACAGTTGAATTTAAGCAAAGAGGACAAAATTTAAATGAAATACTCAATTTTGAGGTTCAAAAATTAATTGTTAACAAAAAATAAAACAAATTTTCAATGAAATAGTTAAATTTCAATCAAAGGAATAAATTTGCAATTAAAAAAAATTTGTAACAAAACATGAAATAGTTCAATTTTCAGTTAAAAAAATAATTATGAACAAAAAAAGCAGTTTCAACAAAATACCTAAATTTTTAATGGAAGAGTAACGAATTTTTAATAAAAAAGTACTTTTAACAAAGAAGTTCAATTTCTAACCAAAGAAATGAATTTTCAACCAAAATAAATGAATTTACAAACAAGAAGAATAATTTTCTAAAAAAAATTATTTTTCAAACACAGAGTTGAATTTTCAACTAAAAAGATCAATATTCAACAAAGGAGAAACGAATTTTTATAAATTAGTTAATTTTTCAACCAAAAAGATTAATTTTTAATTATATTTTTTTCATTATATATTTATAAATATATAGAATATAATTCAGTTTATAAGAAATCGAAGGGCAGTTTTGTTTTTTGCAGTTTCACCAACTAATTCTAATTAACTTGATAATTTAATTTAATTTTAAATTTGCTCGGATATTTGTAATTTGAAGAATTTAACAATGTTGGTGCATCATAATGTAATTGAATGAATTATCTAATTTTAATAAAGCTAAAGGCAACTGAATATTATTAACTTTAATTGAAATTCTTCATCGTAATACCCTGTTAAAACACGATTCTATATTTTACAATTCAAATTTATTTTCTAACAAAGCTTTTTCCAATTAAATTAATGAAGATAAATTACATTACAGTATTTACAAACCTTGCCTGTTATTTCGCTAAAATTCTGAAAAAGCTTTAACTCTGAATCATGACTTGCAATTCAACAATATAATTTCATAATTATAAACTCTATTCATTCTCTAGCGAAATGTTTTGCGTTTTACGATAAAAAAAAATTTGTAAGTAATATAATAATATAATAATAATATAAAAAATATACAAAATAATATTTTATTCCTTAAATGCACCCTGACACATGCATTCTTCTTGTAAATTTGCACAATTTTTATTCATTGCAATTTTCTTGAAAATAAATATTTTAAAAGTTAATATTTATTTATCAGGTACTCAATATACCATTTGTTTGATTTCCAAAAAAATATACCAGAAGGAAGTTGTACAGATTTACAAGAGGAATACTTAATTTTTACAGATCTGTTAAAAAATGCTTTATTTCATATGTTTTTTATATTATTGTTAATATGTGAAGATTAAATTGTTGTTGATAAATCATCTAAAGTTATAGATGAAACCAAAACGAATCCAGAGACCTACATATTTTGTTTTATAAACAAAATAAGTTTCAAAAATATTTTTATTATAGAAGTTACAATTTTCTACTATTGATTAGTAATAAATAATATTGATTGAAAATTATTGACAAAGTTACTTATTTAAGTACCGCTAACAAGATGCATTGAAATAATCATTGCGAAAAAAACGCTTATAAGGGAAAATGAAGAGATTGAAAGTAAGGGGAAATGAGGGGTGGGGAAGTAGGGTACGCGAAAAAAATTTGGAGCGGGGAAGTAGGGGGAGCGAGGAAAATGAGGGATGGAGAAGTAGGGGAAGTGAGACGAAATTAGTATAGGGGAAGCGAGGGAAAGTGAGTAGAGGGGAAGGGGGTGGGGAACTAAGAGGAAAAATGGGTGGGGTGATAGGGGAATTTAGGGGAATAAGGGGTGGGGAAGTGGGAAGCGAGGGAAAATGAGAAGAGGGATAGTATAGGAAGTGAGGTAAAATAAGGCGAAATAAGGGAAGGAAAATAACAGGAAGTAGGCGAAGTGAGGGAAAATGAGGGTAGGGGAAGTAGGATATGTGAGGGGAAATAAGGGGAGCGGAATTAGGGTAATCTCAGACCTAGAAGAAGAAATGAAGAGAAAGGGATGGGGAGGAGTTAGGATGGGAGAAGAAAAGATATATACACTGGCATACATGGACGATATAGTGTTCATGGCAGAGGATGAAGAAGGGATGACAGGCTTAATTACAGGATTGGAGAAATACTTAGATGTGAAAAAATTGAATGTGAATGTAGAAAAGACAAAGATAATGAGGTTTAGAAAAGGAGGAGGAACAAAGAAATAATGGGCTGGGAGATGGAAGGGAGTAAAGTTGGAAGAAGTAAAGGGGTTTAAATATTTGGGATATACCTTGCAAACGAATGGAGATCATAGAGTTCATATAAGAGAAAGGATAAAAAAAAGCGGCAGGGAGAATGAAACAGATTTGGGGAATAGGAAAAAGAAGGTTCAAGAAAGATTGGAGAAGGAGAATGTGGTTATTTGATACGCTGGTATGGCCGATATTAGGTTATGGAGCGGAGATATGGGGATGGAAGGAAAGTAAAGAGATTGAGAGTTTTCAAGAAAGATATATAAGGTGGACGCTAGGAGTAGACTGGAGGACGCCTGGATATATGGTGAGAGAAGAAGCACAGAGAGCTAAATTAAGTACTAGAGCGGGTAAGGGAGCATGGCAATTTGAGACGAAGTTGAGGGAAGGGAAGGGAGGGGAGTTAGCGAAAAAGTGTTTGAAAGAGGTAGAAGAAAGAAGAGGGAGGGCGGTAGAACTAACAAGATGATAAGAAGAAAGGAGGGGGTTCTTTGAGGCTAGAGATATAGAAAACGGGACTGGAGTCAACTATGAAGAAGTGGAAAAAAGGGAGAGCGAAATAAAATTAATAGAATGATGGGGGGTTATTGAGGAATCAAAATATAATAAATGGTATAAGATGATAAAAAAGGAAGGAGTACCAAAGTATTTAGAAAAGGAATGGGGAGAGAGAAGATGGACCAGAATAGCAAGATTTAGATTGGAAAACGAAGTAAAGGAGGAGTATTGGGAAAAGGAAGAGAACAGAAAGTGCAGAATACGTGAATGGGAGGAGGAAACATGGGAGCATGTATGGGAAGGATGTAGGAGAGGAATGAAAGACAGAGGAAGCTGGAAAGAGAATGTGGTAAAGATTCTAGGAGAGGATGGAATGGGTGAGGAGTGGATGAAGGAGTTGGAGGGGGCTAGAGGGGCGAATGAGAAAGAATGAAAGAATGAATGTGAAAAACTGACAAAATGAGAATGAGATAGAAGAGAAGTGTAAGTGAAGAAAAAAGGAAACGGAAGTCGCATAGATTAGAAGCGTAAAGATCTGTAAGTAGTTACATGTAGACATGCTGTAATAGTATAAGTAGATAAAGATGCGGATGCGGATGCGCTCGCTCTCACTCGCTCTCTCACTTTCTCGCTTTCAATCGCTCGCTCACTCTTCCGTTAGTAAATAGTAAGGATAAGATAACATAAAGTTTGTAGATGGTCTTTTAAGGTACGGAAGTCATGTAAACCCTTAGGGGACACATTATGAATAAAGAAGAGTAGCTAGTGAGGGAAGCGAAGGGAGTGCCAACAGGGTAGTGTGTGTCAGGAGGGGAGAGAAAGTGATAGCTGCGAAAGGAAAGTAGGGGAAGGAGAGCATTAGATAAGAAAATACAGGAGAGAGGGAAGCAGAGATGGAAGAAACTGAGGATGGAACGAGTAGTAAAGAATGAAGTGATGGTGGAAAGGGAATAGCACGGGAAGTAGGAGAGGGAGAGTAGGAGAAGTAATGAAACATTAGGGGAGCAAAAATGAGAAGAGAAGTGAGGGGAAATTATTGGAAGTGAGGGTGGTTAGTGAGGGAAGCATAATGTAATGAAAAGTAATGCGTGTGAGTAGGAAAAGGGAAGTGTTAGCTGGGAAATTAGAGGAGAGGGGGAAGTAGAGAAAGCACTAGCTGGGGATGGAACAGGTAGCAAATAATGAAGTGATGGGAGGGTATTTAGTGGTGGAGAGAGGAAAGTAGAGAGAGTAGGGAAGGGAAAGTTGTGGTGGAAAAGTAGGGAAAGGGAAAGTTTGAACGACTTTATTAAGGTCTTAATAGGCTAGGAAACCCATGTTTCTAAACGCGCTTCTCCTACTTTGACTAATTTTCAGTTTTTAATTTGAAAAACAAAAATTTGTAAGGACGATCTATTTTTTATATCACTTTACTGAAAAAAGTAGCCAGAAAGAAGCCTTGCCTAAAAAAGTATCAAAAAAGTGAAAAAGTGTGGAAGATTGAAGCCTGAAATAGTGTACTTTTAGTACGTTGTTGAAAATGAGGTAAGCCATTTCAATTCACTCTCATTCGCAATATCAAATTCTCTATTGTTCTTTATTCATCAAAAAAGGCAGGGGCATAGACAAATTAATTCAAATCTGAAATTTCAGCTAGTGGATTATGTTCTACATATATGTACATATATTACTGAAAAGAGAATTTTGCGAAAACCGGAAATAAAATTCGCTGATGAAAAGTTGGAATTGTCTCGATGCGCGTTTTCTCCATTGTGTCCAATTATAATTCCAATTCCAGCGATTTCATGGTTAAACAGGATTTAGGCACGACGCTGGGCAGTACGAATTTCCAACCCTCTATTCTCCTTTCACGTTGTTACGGTGAATCTACTTCGTTTCAAAACACCAAAATGGAATTGTGTTTGCAAATCGGACTAACCACCCTCGATGTGTAACGCGAATCGCTTTCCGGCAACGTTCCACTATGATCGAAATGAAATTGTGTTTAAGCATAAAGGGTCAAAGCGAGCGAAAGGTAACTAGCGGTTAATATCATCGAAAATAAAATACGGCTGCGAAGTACTATGGACGTATTCGCTATGGGTGTATTTATTTGTGCTCATTTTATGAGTATTTTGCTTCCTCAAAAGTATCAAAAAAATTTGCTTCCTCATACAGCGAGGTTTTCCCTAACAATAGAAGAAAATGGACACTTTCAATATTTTTCAAGCTTATTTTTTTTGTCTTTCCAAAAATTTTATCTTCAGAAAATCAGAAGGTCAAACCAAAATGTCAAGTCATGTGTTCTCTTACCATGAAAAACTTTTTAACCTACCGTAGTTTTATATTTTAAATTAAAACCTTATAGAAACTATTTAACTTTTCTCAAAACTTTCTGAGTAGCTACTGATTAATCGATAATGCTCTTCGAAAGTTCGTCAAAATATCAATCCACGCGTCTCGAAGACGCTAACAATTACATCAAATGCAATACTGTTATATTCCACATATAAAAAAATCCTTTGTAAACAGGGAAACTAATTTTGTTGACAGATTTAAAAACGATATTGGTAGGTTATAGTAGATCTTGAGAAGTCCTTAATTTTGGCAATCGATGCGTCTCGAAGACGCGAACAAATATATTCTGAACATTATAGTTGTATTCCCAATATTAAAAAAGTTTTCCATGTACCAAAAAGATAAACAACATATTTTTTCAATTTATAAATTGGTATTGCTAGATCATAAGAGATTGTAGAAGGCTCGTAAATAGGTCATTCGACGCGTTTCGAAGACGCAAACAAACATGTCAGATACAGTACTATAGTAATCATAATATGAACAAAGTTTTTCTCATATAAATAGAATACACACATTTTTTTGGAACTTCGTAAATCGGCAATGGTCGGTCATAAGTGGTTCACCAATAGGTCAATTGATGCGTCTCAAGAACGTGAACAAATACTCTACATTTAATATTGTCGTGTTTTGAATATCAAAAAAGCTTTTTTCATATAAACAGAATGAACCATTTTTTTCAAACTTCATAAATCGGTACTGGTGGGTCACTAAAGGTTCATCGATAAGTCAATCGATGCGTCTCAGGGACGCGAACAAATACTCTACATATAAT
>CAKNXH010001919.1:112051-148146 GCA_932178445.1 Andricus quercusramuli | reverse complement strand
AAGTATACTGTGAATTCAGAATATTCCAGAAATTCTAAGATTTTACTAAATTTACAGAATTTCGGGGATTTTAGAGCATTGAGGGAATTTAGAGAATTCAAGGAATTCCTGATGTTCAAGAAATTCTGGGAGTCTAGAGAATTTCAGACGATTTGAAGAATTGAGATAATTCTAGGAATTTCAAGAATTCAGAATATTCAGGAAATAGAAAGATTTCAGGGAATTTATAAATTTTGAGGAATTTAATATCATTTAGAGAATTTACAGAACTCAAGGAATTCCCAATGTCTGAGAAATTCAAGGGACTTAGAGAATTTCAGAGAATTCAAAGATTTCAAATGGTTTTATGAATTACATGAAATTGTTACATTTAAGAAATTCAAGGATTTCAGGGAATTCAGAAATGTTCAGGAATTTCATATCATTTCGGGAATTTAGAGAATTCGAGGAATTCCGAATGCTCACGGAATTTAAAAAAATTGAAGAACTTCAATGAATTAATGAAACTAAAGGAATTGGGAGAATTCTAGGAATTTCAGGAATTCAGATTATTCAAGGAATTCAAGAATTTCAGGGGATTGAGAGAAGTTTAGATATTTTCGAGCATTAAGAGAACTTAGGAGATTTAGAGAATTCAAGGAATTCTGGGAATTCAGAGAATTTTAGACCATTTCTTATGAGAAATCGTAAGAAAATTTTGTAATCCCTTGAAACCTTTCAGAATTCCTAAGAAGCTTCTAAATTTGTTGTTCAAAATCATCAAAAATCTGCATTTTGTTCTAAATAAAATGTTTTTTTTGCATCCTTTGAAACTTTTGAATATCTCTTAAACTTATTCCAATTTTTCCAAAATTTTGTCATCTTGCAAAATTTAAATATTTGGCTTCAAAATCTTCTACATTCTTTTCTGAAAATTTAGACAATCATTTGAAATATTTTTAAATCTTTTTAAGCATTAATTTGTCAAAAAAATTATTTAAATATTCACTGGAATTTTGAAAAAATTTTCATTATCTTGAAGACCTTCAAAATCCTCAAAAAGCTTCAAAATTTTATTTCAAAATCTTCACAAATCTAGATTTTGTTTACAATTTGATTGTACCGGTACTTTTGGGTTACCGAAACCGACCAGTTTCTATTCTATTTTTTCTATTTTTTTTCTTCATAATTTCATTTTTTTCACCCTTTGTATGTGTGGAAAAGTTTACAAATTATATTCCGGAAGCAAAATGGTGAGAACAGAATTATTTCCCAATATTAAATAATAATTACAATAAAAATATTCTCTTTTAACAGTAATGTTTAGAAACATTCAGAAATAAATTCTATTTTCAAATATAGTTACTTATTTGGAAAGTTTGATTCAGTAAATAAAGCAGAAAATTCTTAATCTTTGTTACCAGATAAATATATATCTTATTTCATATATTTTGATTATCGACGTTATTTTGTCGACCAAGGTAACTAATTAATTTCTCATGTTAGATTTGAACCACAAGGTTATATTTCACCCCCTATAAAGGGTAGTTTTTCAAGCTTGGGGGTAGTATTTTTATTCTAATTGGGTCAAGTTTTTTTTTCGTAGGCGTCTGGTACCATCAGTTTTATTTCCGGAACAACACTAATTATTTTTATAAAAATTAAAGTTAAATAATAATAGTTATAGTCATTTCGGGGCTCTTTAAGTACCCATAAACACGGTTTAAACTTTTTTTTGAATAAAAAAAACTCATTAATTTTTTCTCTAAATGGAAAATTGGGTTGTTTAGGACATCCTATTGTAAAGCCTGTAAATATGGTACATTACGACTTAAATTCCTTTTAAATATAAATTTAAAAAAGTACTTACCTCGACCACATAATGGAGCCCGGATAATGTCATCCTCGCAACAGAGTCTTTCCTTTGCACAGGCTGCTGCCATCTTCTTAATGTCACAGACTGAAAAGAAAGAAATATTGTGAATAATGAAAGAACTTCCTTTCTGAGATATAAATTCTTAAAGCTAAAAATACTTTTCTCTCAGAAAATAGAATAGATTAATATATTTTTATTTAACAGATTCGTCTGGTTTTTTATTTTCAGAAATTCGTTTTATTGGTTTAAGATAACTGTTTGGTATTTTTTTTAAAGTGAGTACTTCTTAATGCCTGTTCTGTTTACGATTCAATAAAACTAAGAAATAGCTCAAAAGTGCTTTTTTATTAGTGTCCGTAAGCGACTTCGTAAGTTTAATAAGGTTGATAAAATCTTACTGTTTCCTATGAATTAACAAAGTGGTTCAACTTTCAACCAATTATTTCCATTTTCAACTAAAAAAGATGAATTGTCGACAAAAAGAATGTACTGGTTGATACTTTAAACAAGAACAAATTTTTATTTTAAATCAAAAACAGTTGAATTGAACCAAAAATAAAGCATTTAAAAAAAAATTGAATCCTCATTCAAAACAGATTCATTTTCCAATACCATTATCAATTTTAATATCAAATATCAATTTTTGAACAAAAGAAAAGACGTTTTTACCAAAGGGATCCAGTTTCAAATGAACAAGACGAATTTTCGAAAAGGATTGAATTTTCGACCGAAAAAAGATTTCTACAAAGCTGTTGCATTTTTAACGTACAAATTGAATTTTCATCCCAAAATATGAATTTTCAACCCAAAATATGAATTTTCAACTCAGAGCATAATTTTTCACTGAAAAGACGAATCCTCAACAAAATACATACATTTTTAATCAAATAGTTGAATTTTCAACCATGAAGATTAATTTCCTACCGTAAAGTTTAAAATCCAAAAACCGAATTTTTTACAATAGAGTTGAATTTTCAACCTGAAAAAATGATTTTTTTATCAGGGAAGTTAATTTTTAACCAAACAGTTGAATTTTCATCGTCGAACAACGCAGATTAATTTTCAACCCAACAGTTGTAATTTCAACCAAAAAATGAATTTACTATAAAAAAAATTAAATTTCAACCAATTTAAAAAATGAATTTTCAAGAAAGTAGGGGAGAGTGGGGAGTTGTGGGCCGTGGGGAGACGTGGGCCACCTCAATCTACGCCAATTTGTGGGTGGTAGGATTGCTTTAACCATTGCCAAAATACTCTCTTTGTATGAGCTCACTTTTGTGAACTCGACCCATAGTCTCAACAGGCGTAAATAGTATTTTGACATTGTTGATTGAAGAAATCAAAATAAAAGTTTGTGTACAGCTTAAGTTGTTGATATTCGAGGTCCCGTTGTGCAGCATATTTCAAAGGTAAGTTAGTGCAAAATATTCCTTGAGCAATTGGCTTTAAATTCAATCAGACAATTTCGGTAAAAAATTCATTCTGTGTATGGCAATTCGGTCATTTCGTAAATGTCGGCTGTGGGGAGTTGTGGTCCACCGTCAGTGGGGAGTCGTGGGCCAAACGTTCTTAATGCGTATTTCAATTTTCGAAGTGAACCTTCTTTTCTCTTGTTCTGAAAAGTGATGTTAGAGTGAATTTAGAATGTCAATTGTGTTGAAACAATGAATGTCAATCGGAACAACACAGTTCACTGCAACATGTGCGATCGTGCGGCGTACTTGAAATGTGCCAACATGAGGACCGGATATTACACGTGCATACATTGTGAATCAGAATAATTTTTTTTTTCCTCTTTTTAAAATCATTAATTTTTATGTACTGCAACTTTAATGAACATAAACTACTGGAATATGCCATTTTCTTTTATTTTTTGTCATGGCCCACAACTCCCCACCAAAATCAAAAATATCGATTTTGATAAGATTTACGTCATCCTAAATATTTCTCGCGCATAAAAGAATTTTATTAATTGTGGTGTCCAGTTGATACACTGAGAAGTTTACTACAAATACCAGTTCATACATTGACAATTTATCGATGTTCAGAGAAGTTATGGCTTGAAAACAAAGAGTGGCCCACAACTCCCCACTCTCTCCTATTTAAATTTTCAGCCGAAGAAATGAATTTTGAATTAAAATGAATAATGTGCAACTAAAAAAATCAATTTAAAAAAAGCAGTTCAAGTTTCGGCAGGGGGGATGGGTTCCTTCACTCATGTATGTAACTTTTGCAAATTCGCAAAAACTTTCTCCTGAAGATTATCTTTTTAGTTATAAATTTTATCATTTGGTTGAAAATTTAACAATCTTGTCAAAAAGTCATGCTTTTTGGTTAAAAATTCGACTGTTTTTGAATAAAAATGCAACTGTTCGGTTGGAAATTCAACTCTTTTTTGAAAATTTGTTTTTCTGATTTAAAAAGTCACTTGCTTTAGCAGAAATTACATCTTTCTTGGGTAAAATGCAACTGCTTGGTTTAAAATTCAACAATTTTGTTGAAAAGTCTAATTTTTTGGTTGAAAATTCTGCTGTTTTGTTGAAAATTTAACTATGTTGTGGAAAATTTACTTTTTGGTTAAATTTAATATCTTGGTGTTAGAAAGAAAACTGAAATCTTTTCTTGTTGAAAATTCAACTATTTTTTGACATTTTTTTTAAATTAAAAATTCATCTGTCTTAAGAGAAGTTTTATCTTTCTTGGATAAAAATGCAACTGTTTGGTTGAAAATAAAACTATTTTGTTAAAAAGTTATACTTTGGGTTACAAATTCTACTGTTCTATTTAAAATTTAACTATTTCGTAGAAAATTTACTTTTTGTTTAAAATTCATATTTTGATGTTAAAAAATGAACTGAGAGCTTTTCTGGATGAAAGTTCAACTTAAAAAAAATGGGTACTTTTTTTATTACAAATTTATTTGTTTTAGTACAATTTTCATCTTTCTTGGATGAAATTTTGTTAGTAGAAACTTATATTTATTTTTTGTTAAAAAATTAATCATTTGATATTGAAAAGCCAACTGAAATCTTTTCTGGATGAAAATTCAACTATTAAAAAAAAATTGTTTTCCTTCTAAATCAGAATTCATCTGTTTTAAGAGAAAATTTCATCTTTTTGGATGAAAATGCAACTATTGGTTAGAGAATTCAACAATTTTGTTGAAAAATCATCCTTTTTTGGTAAAAATTCGTCTTTTTGGATTAAAAATTCAATTTTTTCGTAGAAACTTATTTCTTGGTTGAAAGTTCACATTTTGATCGTGAAAGGTAAACTAAAATCTTTTTTAAAAGAAAATTCAACTATTTGTTTTCAAATTTACCTTTTGATTTTTAAATCCATCCGCATTAGTAGTAATTTCTTTTTTTGAATGAAAATGCAAATTTTTGGTTGAAAATTATTCGTCTTTGCCTGTATATTCAACTATTTTATTTGACAGATTTGGTTGAGTCACTTTGTTAAGAAATAATTTTTTTTTTGAAGAGTTATATTTGTAGTTGAAAATTCATATCTTTGGTTGAAAGTTCAACTATTTTGTTGGAAATTAATCTTTTTAAATGGAAAATTCAACTTCTTGAATCAAAGCTAAACTACATTGTTAAAAATTAATTTTTTTGATTGAAGAACTATGTGTTTGGTTAAAAATGTTTAGTGGATAAATCTTTTTTTAAGTTTGTAAATTCAATTTTTGTAGAGAAAATTCGTCTTTTGGCTTGAAGATTCAACAATTGAGGTGAAATTTCCTTTCTTTAGTGAAAAATGTTTATTTGTTGAAAGTGCGTCTTTTTGGTTTTAGAAAACTTTCTTTTTTGTATAAATCTCATGTTTGTTGATTGAAATATAAACTATGACACTTTTTGTTGGGAATTTAAATTTTTAGGTTGAAAATTCAACTGTTATGTTGAAAATTCAATTATTTTGAAGTATAGTTAGAAGTATTTAAATATTAGAATGCTGGATTTTGAATATTAATGATCAAGGAAAATGAAAAATTAGACAAGGAAAAAGTTACATTGAAAAAATGACGAATTGAAACTGGTTTTTTTAATTTTTGTCGCAGGTCTCTGGAGTTCTATAACGCAATAATGCCTTTGATTGGATGTGAATAAACGAGTCGAGAACAAATCGCGATACTATCGAGATGAGTTTGTTTCCTGAAATCTCGGAAACGAGAACGGAAGAGGGAAAAGGAAAAATAAAGAAGCTTCTTTCGAGCAATACTAACTGGCTGCATTTAATATTAACTGAACTTTATAGATCTAGGTCAAGAGGAAGAATTCCTAGAAATATTTTTCTTCATTAAATGATAATAATCTCAAGAAATATCAATGCTCAAAAGTTAAAAAAAAATTATGACTACCTACTTTAAAATTGTAACTAAATTGTGTACTTGATTTCTGAAGAATGTCTGATGCAATTAACCCATTTTCGATCTTTATAGATCTAGGTCAAGAAAAAGAATTTCTATAATTTCACTTTAGAGATAATAAAAAATAGTATCAATAGCGGCATCAAATTTAAAAAATAGCAGCATGAATTTTCGAAAATAATACAGGCCTCGGAACGACTAGAATGATATTTTTTAATAGCATAAGATACATAAGATGCATGAAATTTCGAAAAATTTCTTTCTTTGGGAACAAAGAGTATAAAAGCTTTGGATAATGAACTCTAATTTCTATCCCCTATAAGTATAGAAAAACACACAAAAAAGAAACAATATGTAATTATTTTAATTTTTTACCTAACGAAAAATCCTAAGAATTTGTGAATTATGTTTGCATAAATGAAATTAATTGTTGAACCTATTTTTTTAGGCGTACTTTTTTTTGAGGCATGCAAAAATTAAATAAAATAGTGTTTGAATTTTTAGAAGATTTTATTCAAGATGTTTTAGTATCAGTTGATGAAATTTTATATAAAACTTCCTGCTTCAATTTATTATTCCGTGCTTGCTACAGAATTTTGATTTGCCAATTCCAAGTTTTTTCTAGATATTTTAACAAGTAAAAAAAATTACCATTAACACGATAAATTGATTTTTTTAGTGTCTTTATAACCCAGAATGTTCTCAATACTTTGAATTATTTAAAAATAAGTTAGCTTTCAATTTTGGTGACCCATAACTGAATTATTCTTAAATGAAAAGATTGATCTGCACTCTAAAAAATTATTTCTAAACTTCTAGGCTCACCAACTTGTATTATTTTCAAATGATACAAGTTTATAGATTACATAAATTTTGAACTTGAGTCTCGAAAATTTAACAATCATTCTTCTTAAAAAGCTGATTTGTTTTTCATTACTTGAAGTAGTTTTAAACCTCAAATTTGTAATTTTTAAAATTAAATTTACAAATAATCCCTTTTAATAAGAAAAATAATAGAGAAAACATTTTTCTAATTGAAAAACATTTGTGTTTTTGAATACATAACACAAAACGAGCAGTTAAATTAAAACTTTCAAATTATCTAATAAATTAATGAAACTATTATATATGTTTTATGTTCGTGCTTTGTACTGGAAATTAATATTGAAAAAATAATTTTCACATAAAATCATAAAGTTTCGAAGAAAACTTAAAATTTCGAAAATTAGCGTTTTAAAACAAAAATCATCATCACGATTTCCAATTTTTTTTCGGTTTTGTTGGCGTTTTTTCCGGAAACTTAAGTTTTCAAACGAAAACAGTTGAATTTTGAACCTACAAAGATGAATCTTCAACCTAATGATCGAATTTTAAATCTAAATGAATAAACTTCCACCAAAAACAGTTGCATTTTCAAAAAAATAATTGAATTTTTTAGGAGACAGTTGAATTCTAAACAAGAAAGGTGAATTCTAAATCCGAAGGGACGAATTTTTCGTTCGAGTAAACGAATGTTAAAAAAAAGTAGTTGATTTTCAAACCAAAAAGGATGAGTTTTTAACAAAGAAGTTGAATTTTTAACCAATACTGAAATTTTTAAATACAAAAATAAATTTTCAACAAAATAGTCGAACTTTTCAACAAAAATATTAAAGTTTAACCAAAAACAGTTGAATTGTTAACATTAACAGTTGAACTTTCAACAAGAAGATGAATTCTCAATAAAAAATTGAATAGTTGATATTTCAACAACAATAAAAGAGAATTTTCAACAAAAAGGTTATCAATTTTCAATTATAGAGAGGAATTTGCAATTAAAAATGATGAAACTTAAAAAAAAGCTTTTAAAAATATAGGTCAACTTTCAACCCAGAATTCAAATTTTCTAATCAAAAAGATGAATTTTCAAGAAATATTTTCAGTCAAGACGGAACAAAATATTTTATCCATATTGTTGAACTTTCAAGCCAAAGACGAGTTTTTTGTAAAACGGTTACATTTTCAAAACGAAAATATGAATTTCAACAAGAAAAAAATGACGAATTTTTAACTAAATAGATGAATTTGCATCAAAAAATGGAAAAGTTAAAATTACAGGAGAAACATTAATTCTAAATAAAAAAGAACGAATTTTCCATAAAATAGTTCAATTTTCAACCTAAGAGATAAATCTCCAAACAAATTAATTTTTATCAAAGTGGTTCAACTTTTATACAAGTAGTTGAATTTTCAATTAAAAAAATAAATAAATTTTCAGCCAAAAATGGAATAGTTACATTTTTAGTTAAAAAAATTAACTTAAAAAAAATCAGTTTTCAAAAACAACAAAAAACTAATTTTCAATAAAATAGTTCAATTTTCAACTCAACAGATGAATCTTCGAACAAAAAAATAAATTCTCAGCCAAAAATGGAATAGTTACATTTTAAGCTAAAAAAATTATTTTTTCACAAAAAAAGGAGTTTTCAACAAAGAAGTTAAACTTTCAACTAACGAAATAAATGTTGAATAAAAATAATTAATCTTGAACTGGCCTAGTTGAATTTTGAACTAAAAGAAATTAATTTTCAACAAAATAAAATGAATTTTCAACTAAAAGGATGAATTTTTAACTAAAATGATGAATTTTCAACAACAGCAACATTAATATTCAAATACCACAATCTTAATCTTGTAACATTTTCAACATAGGATCTTTTATAAATGGAATAAAATAATTTTAAATTTAAGTCCAATAAAATTCTCTGACTTTTCTCTGATTTTTTTTCTAATCCACGGCCACACTGTACAAATATTGTGGGATAACTCAGTCAAACCTATTTATTCTTGAAGGGAATAAAAATTCCAGGACGATGTGCAAAATTCAAGGACTTTTCCAGGTTTTTTCCAGGTAAAAAAGAATTCAAGGACTTTTCCAGGTTTTCACGGATTTCCAGGACGCTAGACACCCTGCTACTATTCTTGAGAAAAAATCTTTAGATCTCAGAGAATTTTAGAATATTTGAACAATAATAGGACCTATAATATTGATACATTTCATCAAAGAGTAACGAAGTTATGCTAATTCATAGTATTTGAAAACTCGGTTTTTTATAGTTGAAATTTTTTCAATAACATGATGCTATTATAATGTTATGATCATTTATGTAATTTTAAAAATCTGTTTTAAACCAAAAGCCTTTTTTCATTAACATAATCCAAGGTTCATGCAAGAATAGAAAGGGCTCCTTGATTCGAGACAATTTGGTTGACCTACCTACATTTTTTTATTTTGACTACCTCTATGAGGAAGAAAATATATTTCCTAATTAATCATAATGCAGAAGCAAAGTGCTCGTTAAACGAACACCATACAATTTTAAATAGAAAGTGGAAACACCCGAAATCGAATTCACAGCTACTTTTCAAAATAGTAACACCGCTAAAAAATGCTAAATAGTGCCAATAGTGGCGTGAGTCCAAGCCCTGAAAACTGGAACAGCTATTTCTTGAATAACTTCTCTTTTTCCATATGCTAATGCAATATTGCCGACTGGTTCTTCTCTATGAAGAACATATGAACCATTAATAGAGTTGCTAACATCGCATAACTGAATTTCTAGAGATTCACCGCACCGTTAGAAGTAATTACGAGAGTTTTGGAAATACGTGATAGTCAAGTGTGGAATACCACATGAGCGAGGGTATAATTTAGTGATGACTGCTGAGAGGATGAATACCGCAAGCACGTTGCTGTATCAATCCCCATTCCTCACAATGGCCAGAGGGTCAGAACAGCTCAGAGTTATGTATATAGTTTCAAATTTACAATGAGATGTCCAAACGACATTAAAAGCAGGCTACTTCGGAGAAGCCGGATATTGCTTTCAATTAGTTATTAGCTAGTGTATTTAATGATGAAACTTAGCTAATAGTCTAATTTCCTATAATTTCCCGTTTGGATGTTATTCGCTTCCATCCGATTCGGAAATTAAATGCATTTATAAACGTAGGGGGAAGTAGCTTTCAGTGGGTTGGGTAATTTTCAAAGTCGTAATTAAGCCTTAATTTTGCGTAACTCATGACGTTATTACTATTATACCATTAGGCCAAATCCCTCTCGGGGAAAACGTAACTCACTCGGTTATAAACTCGTTATACTACCGGTAATCAAGAAATTCATATAGCCATCATACGTCATAGATCATAAAATAATATGCAAACTGACTGATGATCTCATAGTGAGTTCCATGCTCTTTACTCTAATCACACCCACTAAGCAAAGCTCTCCACGAGGGTAGATTGGTATCGAAGATTGCTCATTTCAGGCGACTATCACTCGGCTGAAACTCTTCATCACACATTTTATATAAACTATTTTCTTCAAGCTTTCCTGTCCCGACATACAAAACTAGCTTCATTCACATCCATACATCTTTTAGTGCAATCTCTAGTGTTTCTATGGATCTTTATATCATTTCGCTTTAGAGTCTTATTCATTTATTCCCATCGTTTTTTCATCGGTCCGCCTCTGGGTACGCTACCATTTACTTTACCGAAATATACTTGTTTCATCAACCGTTCTACTTTCATTCTTTCAACGGGACAATCTCAACAAATTATTGTTTTACTCTTGTCAAACGGAATTGGCCCATTAGCGTTTTACAGCATTTGATCCGCAGGAATTGTATGACGTCTGATATAACTTTGCATATTTTTTTCTCATCCCTTCCTTGAGACACCATAATTTTTGTTTCATTCGCGTTAATCTTAAGACCCATGTTCTTCATTATTGTTTTGCGTCTGCTCAACATTGCAAGTCAACAACTTCTTCTGCCTTGAAAATCTTTTAAATGAAGAAAAGGTTATACACTTAACTACATGATGCAAATTATTATTGTTGATTATACCAGGGTGTCTAGCGTTTCTTTAAACAAAAATTCCAGGACTTTTCCAGGTTTTCCGGGATAAAAAATACTTTTTTCCAGGTAGTGTTTTACAATAAAAAAAATACTTCCCACGAAACATAGTAGAAATTGTAGGTCTAGTGGAACTGAAAAAGTGTCATGTGCGAAATTTCTCGTATGTCCCTAAAATCTGATTTTATGGAAAAAAACGTCTTTTTTTAGCATTGTTCATTATATGAAGGTGGAATATCACGACGCTAAGATAGAAAATATTCAAAATTTCTTTTAAAAATCTTTAAAATATAGCTTAACATTGCTTTAAAATCAATTTAATGGAACTTTTGAAATTCTAATTTTAAACTAATTTTATCTAATTTTAAACTAATTTAGGTTAATTTTCAATTAAATAATAAGATTGTCAAGAAATAAGTTGACTTTTTAACCAAATTGTTGAGTTTTCAACCTAAAAAGATGAATTTTTAAATAAATAATCAAATGTTAAACAGAAAAAATTAAACTTCAAACAAAAACAGTTTTACTTCTAACGAAATGACTGAATTGTTTAAAAAACAGTTTAATTCTCAACAAAAAGGTGAATTTTAAATCCAAAAGGACGACTTTTCTGTCGAAATAGCCGAATGATCAACAAGACAGTAGAATTTTCAACCGAAATGGATGATTTTTTAGCAAAATACTTGAAATTACAAAAATTAATTTCCAACCAGATAGTCTTCTTTTGAAAAAAATATTAAACTTTAACCAAAAATGGTTGAATTTTCAAAACGAACATTGGAATTTCCGACAAAAGGCGATTTCTCCAGGAAAAATTAAATACTTGATATTTCAACAAGAACGGAAAAACAAATTTTCAACCAAATAGTTATATTTTTAACCAGAGTTAAATTTTGAAAAAAAATCAACAAAATAGTTCATTTCTCAATCAAATAGTTTAACTTTTGACCTACAAAGATGAATTCTCAACCAAAACGACGAATTTTTAACAAAAAATTAATTTTGTACCAAAAAAGACAAATTTTCAACGAAATACACCAATTTTCAAACAAATAATTCAATTTTCAAATAAAATTATTAATTTTCAGTGAAAAAAAGTTTAAATAAATAGGTGAATTTTGAACCAGAGGTGGATTTTCAACTAAAATAATGAATCTGCAATTCTGCAACCGAAGAATGAATGTTTAATAAAGTAGGTAAACTTTTAACAGAGGAAAAAAAAATCTACAAAACACCTGAATTTTTAACCCGAAATTATTAATTTTCTACCAAAGAGACTAATTTTCTACGAAAGAGACGAATTTTCTATTCAAAAAGACGAATTTTCAATAAAAAAGTAAATTTTAAACCAAAAAAGTGCAGTTTTAAACAAAAGACCATTCGGGAATACTGCGTGCTGTTGGCCCATCGTGGGTGTGGTGAGCCCACACTGATAGTAAATAATCCACCTAGAAACACTACCCGAATCGAATAGTGTCACGCCTACCCCGAAAGGGAAATGGCTTAATGGTATAAAAAAAATTATAATTAAGAAAAAATTAAACAAATTGAAATTTTTATTTGCAAAAAAATTTGGTTAAGTTAACTTTTCAATTTTAAAATTAGTAATTTTATCGATATAAATTAATTTAATGAAATATAAACAGGATTAGTTTTCTGCCAACAATGGCTAATTTTTGACTTAGAAAGATTAATTTGCAGCAAAAAAAATGGAAGCTTACATTTGTAGGTCAAAAGATTAATTTCAAATGAAAAAAAGAATTTTCAGCAAAATATTTAAATTTTCAATCAAAGAGATCGGCTCTTAAACAAAAAATGTTCAACAAAGTGGTTCGAGTTTTGCCCAAGTAATTGAATTTTCAATTTAAAAAAGATCAATATTTACAAAAAATAAAATATTCACGTTTTTAGTTAAAAAAATTATTTTTTAACCAAAAAAGAGTATTTTGAACCAAAAATATCAATTTTCAATAATGAGACAATTATTTTTTAATGAAATATTTAAACCTTCCCCCAAATAATTTAATTTTATACAAAAAAATATGGATTCTCGACGAATAATAGTAGGTATTTCAAATAAAAAGTAAGACTGCAAGAGAAAGAGAAATAAAAATACAAGGCGAATCAATTACTAATAAGAACATTATATCATAAATAAATTTTTCACAATAATTTCTAATACAGTTTTTTTTCTCATTTCCTAATAGATTTATCTGGCTCAAGCTTTTTGTACGCAGTGTTTTCGCATATATTTTATTCATTTCTAAACTTTAAAAGAAACAGCTTTACTGGCTTTTAAAATAATTAAAAATACCCACTGTCTTCAGCGACCCAGTGATGGCAACTTCTTTGTCTACTAAAAAGTTGGACAAGATTTGATAAAAAAAAAAACACTTTTTAATTTTTTTCTGTATCTGTAATTTTTAGAACTTTTTATATATTTCTATCAAACCAGTTTGATAGAAAGTCAATCAAAATGAATAATCAATTAATCATGCTTAGCGGAAGCGTCTATCGGTGTCGTGATAAAAAGGTAATCAATTTCAATCAAAAGTTTTGATATAATTGTTATTGACAGGGTGGCTGAAAAACTTCATTTTCCAAATTTCCTGACTTTTCCCTGATTTCCTCTGATCAATTTTTCATTTTCCCTGACCATTAATATTCAAAAAGTAGCACTTTAATATTGGAACATTTTTAAAATATAATTTTTTATAAAAGGAATAAAAAATACTTCACATTAAAATTGAAAGATTTTGAATTTATTTATTTTAACCAAAAAAAATTACTTTTATACTATAAAAGATGAATTTTATATCCAAAAGGATGCATTATCAACAAAACAGTTGAATTTTTGACCGAAAAATATGACTTTTTAACAAAATAGTTGAACTTTCAACAAGATAATTAAATTTTCAACAAAATAGTTGAATTTTTAATGGAATTATTGAACTTTCTACTTACAAATATCAATTTTCAACTGAATGGTCGAATTTTCAAACAAAAAAGATTGAACTTCAACCAAAAACAGTTGTATTTTTAAATAGATAAATCAGTTTCTTAGATAAAAGTTAAAACTTGACCAGAAAAAGATGAATAAAAAAAAATAATTTTGAACCAAACATTCGCAATCACAACCAAATAGTTGAACTTCAAAAAGAGATGAATTATCAACGAAATTGTGGGACTTTTAATCAAACAGTTGAATTTTCAAAATAAAAAGATGAATTTTCTATCAAATGGTCGAATTTTTAATCAAAGAATATTAAATTTCAACCAAAAAATTTGAATTTTCAACCAAAATAGTTATATTTTCAACCAAAGAGTTGATTTCTCAACAAAATGATCAATTTTTCAACAAAATTATAGTTGAACTTTTAACCAAATAGCTGAATTTTCGAGCAACATAGATGAATTTGCAAAAAAAAATATAATAGTTGATATTTAAACCAAAAATGATGAAATTTCTACCAAGAGATGAAATTTGAAACGAAAGATGAATTTTTAATAGAATACATGAATTTTCAAAGAAATAGTTATATTTTCAACTAAAAAAGATCAATTTTCAACAAAAATTGGCTTTTTTATCAATAAAAAATTGGAATTTTCAAAAAGGAGTCAAATTTTCAAAAAAAGAGATGAATTTTTAACTTATATGATGAATCTTCCAACCAACGAGACGCATTTTCAAGAAATACATATTTTTCAATCCAGAAAGAAATTAAATTTCTTCCAAATTCTTGAAATTTCAAATCAAAAGACAAGATTTCTGTGAAAGAGTTGAATTTTCAGCAAAAAAGTTAATTTCCAACAGAACAGTTGCATTTTCACCAGAAAAGTGGAAATTTGAATTCAAGAAGAAAAGTTTTCTACAAAAAAAAACAACTAATTTTCGACTAAAAAAGGAAAAAAAAATCCAACCAAAAATATATAATCAATATAAATTCCCTACAAAAAGTGTCATAGTTTATATTTCAATCAAAAAACATGTTTATAAAAAAAAAGTTTTTAAAACCAAAAAGACGAATTTTCAACAAATACAGATTTTTCACTGAAGAAAGAAAATTTTAGCAAAATTGTTGAACCTTCAAGCTAAAAGACGAATTTCCTCTGCAAAAATTGAATTTACAAACAAAAATATGACTTCAGAAAAAAATTATTTTTCACGAAACTGATGCATTTTTACCAACAAAAAAAATGAAATTTTAAACGAAGAAAATAATTGTTTCCATCTACCAAAAAAAGAGAATTTTCAACTAAAACAATCTTTAAAACATGTAAAAATTATATTTTCAGTTGAAAAATTAATTTTAAACAAAAAAAAGACTTTACCACTAAACAGTTAAATTTTTAACCAAAGACATGAGCCTTCAATCAAAAAAATAAATTTTTAACAATAACGTTTATCTTTTACCTGAGTAGTTGAATTTCCAATTTAAAAAGATGAATTTTCATCAAAATAGTTAACCTTTCAACCAAAGAGATGAATTTTAAACTAAAAATATAACTCTTCAAAAAAAGAAAATGATTTCGTAAAAAAGTGATTCAACCAAATCTTTCAAGTAAAATAGTTGAATATTCAAGCAAAGAAGAATATTTTTTAACCAAAAAGTCATATTTTCAGTTGAAAAAAGAAATCTCTAACAAAGCTGATGAATTTATGAATAAAAGAGATAAATTAAAGAGACATAGTTGAATTTTCCGCTAAACCAAAAAATAAGTTTCTACAAAAAAAAATTAAATTTCCAACCCAAAAAGACTACTCTTTACCCAAAAAGGATGACTTTTGAGCAAAATTGTTGAATTCTCTACCCAATAGTTTCACTTTTATACAAAAAAGATGAAATTTCTCTTAAAACAGATGAATTTTTATTTAAAAGGAAAACAATTTTTTTTTTAAATAGTTGAATTTTCATGCAGAAAAGATTTCAGTTGACTTTTCAAGATCAAAATATGAATTTTGTTACAAAAAAAAGCTTTCAGTTCATTTTTTAACAACAACATATGAATTTTAAACTAAAAGTAAATTTTCTACGAAATAGTTAAATTTTAAACAAAACAGTAGAATTTTCAACCAAAACTATGACTTTTTAACAAAATAGTTTTATTTTCAACCAAACAGTTACATTTTTATCCAAGAAAGATGAAATTTCTCTTAAAACAGATGAATTTTTAATTTGAAGAAAACTGAAACAAAATAGTTGAATTTCCAACAAAATAGCATTTTCAACCCAAAAGTATGACTTTTCAACAAAATTGTTGAATTTTCAACCAAGCAGTTGCAATTCAATCCAAGAAAAATGTAGTTTTTGCTCAAGCAGGTGAATTTTGAAATCAAGAAAAAAAAATATTCAAAAAAGAGTTGAGTTTTCAACCGAACAGTTGCATTTTTATTCAAGAAAGATGAAATCTTTCTTTTCAAACAGATGAATTGAAAAAAAAACTTCAAAAAATAGTTGAATTTTCATCCAAATAAGATAACAGTTCACTTTCCAACACCAAAATAAGAATTGTGAACTATAAGTTAATTTTCTGCTAAATAGTAGAATTTTTAATCAAAAAGTATGACTTTTTTTAACAAGATTGTTGAATTTTCAACGAAACAGTTGCATTTTTGAAGAAAAATGAAAATTCTACTAAAACAGGTGAATTTTTAAATCAAAAAGACAAATTTTCAAAAAAAGATTTTAATTTTCATCCAAAAGGATTCCAATATACTTTTCTTCGGAAAAATAAAAATTTTAAACAAAAAGTAAATTCTGTAGGAAATAGTTGAATTTCCAGCAAAACAATTGCATTTTTGTCCAATAAAGATGCAATATTTCTACTAGAAAACGATAAACTTTTAAATTAAAAAGGCGAATTTTCAGAAAAAATATTTTTCATCTAAAAAATATTTCAGTTGACTTATCAGCAACAAAATATGAATTTTAAACATAAGGTTAATATTATACAAAGAGTTGAATTTTCAACCCAAAAAGACGAATTTTTAACAAAACAGATGAATTTGCAAAAAAATGATGTCTTTTTAAGAAAACTGTTAAATTTTCAACCAAATAATAAAATTTATAACTAAAAAGATAATCTTCAGGAGAAAGTTTTTGCAAATTTACAAAAGTACGGTCCTTGAGATACTTTTGGGAGAAAAGTATAAGATTTTGTACGAATAGAATTCGATAGATCTATAAAATGTATAGAATTTGAATCTATACAATGTTTTTTTCTGGATAGAGATTCTATTATATCCTATAATTTTTTATACTTTTTTTCATTAAGGTTGCCTTCTAAAATTTTACTCGAAAAAAAAACAATTGTCCAGAATAGAGAAAAATTGATAAAAGAGAGGAAAATTTTCGAAGTGCCTCTTTTATTTCTTTGATATTAAGTTTTCGAACGTACCTCCGGTAATTCCATGGTGTCCGGTACGTCTCTTGTGATGTCCGGATCTGGTGGTTTGTGTTCCGGAAGAAGAGGTCCGTACCGTCTGGATGCCATCCGTCGTCTTCTTTCCAACCACCTCTGCCTTTCTGAATTCTCAGATTCCTCGTCGATTCCAAAGAAAATTGCGGTTTCTCGCTTTATATAACTAAAACAAAAACAAGAAGATTTATTAATTTCAAATCTAGTTAACAAGGAGTATTTGCAAATTCTTCAAAATAAATATAACCCGAAAAGTACTTTTCCGAATTTGGTCACTTTGATATTCATTTTTTTAAGTTAAAAAACACACCATAGATTCAGAAATCAATTAACTCAAAGTAATTTGAATTCAGTAAAAAAAATGTAACCAAATTGTTGAATCTTCAAGCCAAAAAGACCAATTTTCTACAAAAAGGGTAAAATTTCAACCCGGAACTATAAATTTCCAATAAAAAAGTTTATCTTCAAACAAATAGTTTATTTTTTAAAAATTAAATTTTGAATTAAATTAAAAAGACCAATTTTCCACAAATCATTTCGATTTTTAACCCAGAAATATGAATTTTCAAGAAAAAAGTTCATGCTCAATCAAATAGTTGAATTTTCAATCTAAGAGATGAATTTTGGTAACTAAATAGTTGAATTTTCCACTTAGAAAACAAATATTCAATAAAATACAACAACAACAATGAAATACTTTAATTTGTAAGAAAATAAAATGAATTTTCAAGAAAATATTTAAATTTTCCAGCAAATAGATGAAGTTTCCACTGAATTGAATTATAAATCAAAATCAGGATGAATTAAGTAAAAAAACAACGAATTTTAAACAAAATAGTTGAATCCGTGACCAAAATAGATAGATTTTCAAACCAGAAAGACTGATTTTCTACAAAATAGTTGAAATTTTACACAAAAATAATTTGACTTCAAAAATCGAACTTACAACTTTTTCACCTATAATATTAATAAATTTCATTGGAAAGTAAGGAAGATAAGGTCATTTGTAATATTTGAAAACTTGAATTTTGAAGTAAGCATTTTCTCATTCACATAATTTAAAGTTGATGCAAGAATAGAAAAGATTTGTTGATTCGAGGCGAATCGATTGACCTATACTATTAATTATTGTATTGGAGAGTACCGAAGTTATGGTCATTTCAAGCAAATAGTTAAGATTTCCACTAAAATAATTGAATTTTCAATACAAAAAGACGAATATTCTACCAAAAACTGTTAGTTTTTGGCCCGCCAATATGATTTTTTAATAAAAAGTGCATATTACCCAAACAGTTGAATTTTATAGCAAAATGGTAAAGTTTACAACCCCCCCAAAAAAAACAGTTAAATTTTCAACCCGGAAATATAAATTTTCAACAACAAAATTTATGTTCAAACAAATAGTTTAATTTTCACGAATAAAATTTTCAAAACAAAAAAAAAACAAATTTTCTAGAAAACATTCAAATTTTCATCCCAGAAATATGATTTTTCAACAAAAAAGTTCATGTTCAATCAAATAGTTAAATTTTCAATTAAAGAGATGAAGTTTCAACTAAATAGTAGAATTTCCCACCTAGAAGACAAATTTTCAACAAAATACATCAATTTTCAACCGAATAGCTGAAATTTCATATAAAAAAAATAAATTTTCAACTAACAATGAAATGATTTAATCTGCAAGCAAATAAAACGAATTTTCAAGAAAAAAACAACGAATTTTAAACAAAATAGTTGAATCCTTGACCAAAATAGATATATTTTCAAACCAGAAAGACTAATTTTCTACAAAACAGTTGAATTTTTACACAAAAATAATTTGACTTCAAAAATCGAACTTACAACTTTTCCACCTATAATAAACATTTTCTCATTCACATAATTTGAAGTTGATACAACAATAGAAAATATAAAATAATAGGAAATATTAAATATAGACAATAGTCATTTAATTTTTAATAAAAAAGTTAATTTTCAAGCAAATAGTTGAATTTTCTACTAAAATAAATGAACTCCCAATACAAAAAGACAAATATTCTACAAAAAAGTGTTAGTTTTTTGGCCCGCCAATATGAGTTTTGAATGAAAAGTTAATTTTGCCCCAACAGTTGAATTTTATAACGAAATAGTGAAATTTTCAACCCAAAGACAATAATTTTCAACAAAAGAGTTTAATTTTCAACCAAAATAATAAAAGTGCCTACCAAATTATATAATTTTTGAACGAAAAAGATAAATACTGGACAAACGATATAATAGTAGACATTTCAGCCAAAAACAATGAACTTTCAACCAAAAATAGTTTAATTTTCTTATTGGATTCTATTACTTCACATTTATATTTTGGTTATCAGCATTTTCATATGAGATAAAAATAAAAAATAAAACAATAGTATATTAAAAATAAAAGATATTCATATTTTAAAATTAGCATAATCAGTTATGTTTTCTAACAGAAAATTGCATGAGTAATCAGAAAAACGAATATTTTTCTACTTGGTTTCAATAAATTTTATAATAAATTACAACAAAAATATTTGAATGAAAAAAATGTCTGGAGAAAATGCCAGCAGCAGGAATCGAGCCCGGACTTTCCGGTTACAAACTTGGAACGCCACCGCCTCATCTAACCAATAATGTGGCAATCAAAGTAACCAAAAAGGAAGATTTTTTACCAAAAAGACAAATTTTTCACAAAAATTATAAATCTTCAGGAAAACAGTTCAACTTTTAACAAAATTATACAATTTTTCTAACTGAAAAAAATTAATACAAAAACAGCAGAATTCATTTAAAAAAAAGATTTTTCAACAAAATAGGTTATTTTTCAAACAACTTTTTGAGTTTTCAAGCCAAAAAGACCAATTTTTTCAAAACAGTTGAATTTTTAATTAGTAAATATGGACTTGTAACAAATAAGTTATCTTTCAACCAAACAGTTGGTTTTTCTACGAAGACAGATAAACACAATCAATTACAATGAAAATTACAGAAAAGTACAAGTTTTTTCTATTATTTAAAAACAGAAATCTACGCTATCATTTTTAATGCTTTGAATTGAAGAATTCATCAAAAAAATTAAAAATTTTCAAAATTATATCATTTTAAGCAATTCGAATTTTTCTCACAATTTGTTGAAAATCCTGTAAAAGTAAAAAAGTAACTTTAAAATCATCCTGATTCTTTCTTGAAAATTTTGAAAATTCTATTAAATATTATTTTAAAATTAACTTGAAAAATATACTGTTAGTTTTTCTAAGAATTTTGATACGAATTTCTCATTCATTTAAAACCTCTCAAAATGCTTAAAATCTTATACATGTTGTGTCCGGAATTTTCAAACATCTGCATTCTGTCTTAAATGTTTCTAAATTTTTTTCACGTTTTAAATTACTCTGGAATCTTCTCAAAACTTCTAAATATATTTTAAACCTACTTCATTATTTTCCAAATTAATAATTGTTCAATTGTCATTTATTATTCAAAAAAATGTGGAATCTTTTTTAATTTTCCTCTTCATATTAATTTTTCAAAATAAAAAATCATTTCAAATCTTCTCAGCAAATTTAAGAATTATTTGGTTTTCTTAAAGTCTTTGAAGATCCTTAAAAAGCTTCAAAATTGTATTTCGAAAACTTAAAAAATCTGAATTTATTTTTTTATTTTTCGAACTCTCTTCCAGTTTTAAATAAGATTGGATTTTTTTTTAAACTTGTAAATATCTCTTTAACTAACTCGAATTTTAATTTTCAAATTGATAATTGTTAAATTGTTATTTATGCATCAAAATTCAATGATTTCACTTACATATTAAGAATTTGTTAAATAGAACAATTAAAATTGTACCGTTCAAAGTTTAAATTTAAAAACCTGAAATATTAATGAGTCAAGGCTTTCTATTTCAAATAATTCAGTTTCAAATTGTTTAGTTTTTAATATTTGATTTATAATTGCTTATTTGAAATGAACCAAAAAATACGAATTCTCAACTAAAATGATAAATTTTCAACAAAAAAATAAAGTTTTAACAGAAATTTTTCAAATTCAAACCGAATTTCAACCAAAAAAGATAAATCCTCATTTAAAAATATAACATATAGTTCGATATTTCAACAAAAAAGATTAAAATTTTTAATTGAAAACAAGCGATTTTTAACAGGATTCATGATAATTCAATTGATAGCCCTTTTTATACGTTTCAAATATGAACTAATTATTATTATATTGTTATTCCTGGATTTTCCCGACTCTAAAGTGCCAAATTTATTTGAAAATTTTAAATTTTTACATTTACCACAAGTTTTTAAATAATACAATTAATGAATTGACTCATTTCGTTATTTCGGATAAACATGTAACCAAAAGTAAGCTTCTCATAAAATAAGTAACTTTTTAGTAACCGTGGATCAAAGAAGTAACTAAGTTACACCCGAACGGCAATTTGAAGTTCTGAGGTTCGATTCCCAGATATTTTTTTTTTCAGGAAAATATTAATTAAAATAATTCTAAAATCATATCTCCAGCTAGTCTGAAAATACGTTAAAAAATTCTGTTATTCTCTGATGATAATACAGATTCCTTGAAAATTTTGATTTACCATCTGGCAAAATAATGCGTGTATTTTCTGAAAAAAGTTTCTTTTCTCGATTTCTCTAGTACCTTAATGGGAGAGCACCCGACCGGGAATCGGAACTTCTGAGGTTCGATTCCCAGCGGAGCGAAAGGAGATCTTTTTCAGGAAAAAATTAATTAATATAGTTTGTAATTCACATCTCCACCTAGTCTAAAAAGACATTAAAAAATTCTGTTATTCTCTGATGATAATACAGATTCCTTTACCAAAATGTAACCCATTCTGAGTCCTGCATCTCACTGGGTGGAGTATGAATTGAAACAAAATACCCCGTTTTTGACTGAGAAGAATGTGTTAGAAAAAAAAACGAAGGCCAGATTTGAAAAGACTTACTTTCGAATGGCATCCGTTCGACTCGGATTTCTCCTCAACCTTGACCTTTGACCCATGGTGGCAGAATTACTGGAAGAAGCAGTTACTGGTGGCAAAGGTCGCTGACCTGTTGGAGCTGACATGCTCCTGGTGATGTTTGGTGTTGTACCGGTTGAAGTTACTGTCCCGGAAGAACTGATTGTATTTTGAGGAAGTGATGGGGAACTATCGACAGGTGTTACCGTCGACGTTTCCGTCGACGCACTTCCGACGTTGTACATCCCAATGCTCTGATCATTGTCAACATCGGGCCCACTTGAGGAGATGGTTGAGGTACCAGTGGTACCAGAACTTGGCGACGGTTGCCTGAAACAAAACGAAAAACACAACATTAGACATGATGTATTAGCTGATGTTGGTTGATGTTAATTGATGTTGACTAGGTAAGAATTTGATTAGAAGATGTTGGATTTTGTTGGTACAATGGTCAAAAAATGTTAATTCATTAGGAATTAAGAACGTTCGAACAATTCGCCCTTCGATGAAGGACCTCTTCAGTTATACAAGAAATCAAAACCCTATTGTGTCCTAATAGGTAAATCCTTCTAAGAATTTTTGAAATGAAAAGAGCCAGTCATTGTATTGAAACCTTGTGGATTGTTGTCGAGAATTATAAAAATCAGACAACATTAGACTTTATCTATTAGCTGATGTTAATTGATGTTGACCAGGTAAGAATCTAATTGAAAGATTTTGGATTTTGTTGGTAAAATGGTAAAAAAATGTGCATTCATTAAGAATTAAGAACATTCGAACATTTGGTCCTTCGGTGGAGGACATCTTCAGTTATACAACAAATCATAACCATACTGTGTCCTAATAGGTAAGTCCTTCTAAGCATTTTTGAAGTGAAACGAGCAAGTCATTGTATTAAAACTTTGTGGACATCGTAGACATCGTAGACAGCAAAAAACAATAAACTAAAATTGACTTCTCATGGTATATTTGATGTTAAAATGAAACATTGGTGGGCCATCAAATCATCATTCAGCCCACAGTTTTGAACTAGTTTGGTAAACATTAATTTGTACGGTTAAAGATTCATCTTTTCGGTTGAGAATTTAACTATTTCGTTGCAAATTCCTTTCATTTTTGATACAAAACTATTTTTTTTTTAATGGAAGGTTAACTATTCCATTTTAACTCGAAAATTTATTCTTTTTAGTTAAAAATTCAAGTGCTTCGTTGCAAATTCGAGTATTTTGTTCATAATTCGTCTTTTTTTGGTAGAAAATTAATCTTCTTGTTTGAAATCTCAACCGTTTTGTTTAAAAATGCAACTGCTTGGTTCAAAATTAATCTGTGTTAGTTGGCGATTCAAATATTTTGTTAAGAATTCGTTTTTATTATGAAATCAACTGTTTTGTACTTTAAATTTAAATCTTTTTTGTTTGAAATATCAACTGTTATATTTTGCGTTCAGAATTCATTTTTTTTTTGGGCTGAAAAAAGCACTACTTGGTTTGAAGTTGAACTACTTTATACATTTTTTTGAAGATCTATTTCATTATTCAACAGTTTTGAAGAACATTATCGTTTTGGGTTGAAACTTCAACTATTTGGGTAGAAAATCAAACAATTTGGTTGAAAAATAAACTATTCTTTTGAAAATTTAACGGTTTTACTGGGAGTTTATTTTCTGTGAAAAATGCATTTTTTTTAATTGAAAATTTAAATATTCCGTTTTTGGTTAAAAATAATCCTTTATAAATTTCAAATCCAACTACATAGTAGAAAATTTATGTATTTTGTTGAAAATTCGTCTATTTAAGGATGGTGAAGAATTCATCTTTCTTAACTGCAAAATTAATCTTACATATTGAAAATCTACTATTTGGTTCAGGATTCAACTGTTTGTTTGAAAATTCGTCTTCAAATATTTGAGGATTCAACTTTTTGTTTGAAAATTCCTCTTTGCCTGTTTGAAAACTCAACTATTACGTGAAAATTTTATAGATTTCGTTGAAAATTCGTCTTTTGGTAGAAAATTAATATTGATGGATACAAAGATTCACCAATTGTGGAAAAAAATTTATCTGTTTTGTTCAAGGTTCCATTATTTTGTTGAAAATCCAACTATTTTATTCATGTCATCTTTTTTGGTCAAAAATGCAATTTTTTTGTAGAATATTCGTCCTTTTGGATTGAAAATTCATCTTTTATGGTAGGGAAGTAATCTTTCTTTGTTCCAAATTCATCTATTTGCTAAGGATTCAACTATTTTGTCAACAATTCGTAATTTTTCGTTGGGTTCAACTGGTTAATCTTTTTTTTTTCATTGGAAAGTAACTATATAAAATTTCAACTACTTTATAGAAGTTTCAATCTTTTCAACTTTTTTAGTCAAAAATTCATCTGTTGTTTTTAATTCGTCCTTTTTTGTAAAAAAATCATCTTTTATGGTAGAAAATTTTTCTTGAAGTTTTTTTTTTTTTTTAAATAATTCGACATTTTTCGTTAGATTCAACTGGTTGATAATTCGTATTTTTTGGCTGAAAAGTAAATTTTAAAACTAATAATTAAATGCTTATTTTTAGTTGAAAACTAACCTTTTTTGTTGAAAATGCATCTATTTGGTTTTAAATTAATGTATCGTATTAAAAATTCGTCCTTTTTTTAAAATGATCTTTTATGGTAGAAAATTTTTCTTTAAGTTTTTTTTAAATAATCCTACATTTTTTGTTAGATTCAACTGATTGATAATTCTTTTTTTTGTTGGTTGAAAAGTAATTTTTTTAAATTAATAATTGAACTGTTTTATTTTTGGTTGAACTCATCTAACTTTATTAAAAATTCATCAATTTCGTTTAAAATTAATGTATTTTATTGAAAATTTGCCCTTTTTGATTAAAATATCCTCTTTTATGGTAAAAAATTCATCTTCCGTTAAGTTTTTTGTTAAAAATTCATCATTTTTCGTTGGATTCAACGAGTCGATAATTCGTTATTTCATTAGTTGGTAATTTTTTAAATTAATAATTAAAGTGTTTCATTTTTGGTTAGGTCTTATCTTATTTTGTTGAAAATTCAACTGCTTGGTTTAAAATTAATGTATATTCTATTGGAAATTCGTATTTTTTGATAATATCATCTTCTATGGTAGAAAGTTCATCTTTGAGTTTTTCATGAAAATGTCTCATTTTTCATTGGATTGAACTAGCTGAAAATTCGTTTTTTCGTTGACTGAAAAGCCATTTTTTAAATTAATGATTAAACTGTTTTATTTTTGGTTGAGAACTTATCTTATTTTGTTGAAAATTCAACTGCTTGGTTTAAAATTAATGTGATTTTTTGGAAATTCTTCTTTTTTGATTAAAATCATCTTCTATGGTAGAAAATTCATCTTTGAGCTTTTCATGAAAATTTTTCATTTTTCATTGGATTGAACTAGCTGAGAATTCATTTTTTTCAATAAAAAAGTATTTTTTCTAGATAATAAATTTACAGTTTTATTTTTGATTGAAAACGCATCTTGTTTTGTTGAATTAATGTAAATTAATATATTATATAATATATAATGAAAATTAATGTATTTGATTGAAAATTCGTCCTTTTTGAATAAAACATCAGCTTTTATGATAGAAAACTCATATTTTATCGTAGAAAATTCATCTTTCTTGATTGGAAATTCATCTCTCTTGGCTAAAAAAATCCTCTCTTGTCCAAAATTTAACTTTTCGGGTTGGAAATTCAACTGTATTCGAAAAATACGTCTTTTTGGCTTTAAAATGCAATTACTTATTTGAGAATGCAACTACAACATTTTTTTTTGAGTCGGATCTAAATTTTATTTTTTGATCATAAAAATTTTAGGTGTTACAAAAATCTGGTGACCCTCCTCCTATGTAATACGCGTAAACTCCCTTAATAAATTCTAATTATTTGGTAAAAAAGTGGAAAAAATATGCTAGGTAACTTATGGATGGAGCCTAATTTTCGGAAATGAAATCAGTAGAAAAAATTTATTTTCCATTTGTTTTTCTTGCAGAGCGAGTAATATTGATTCGTACTACTCCCGGAAACCTAATAAAGAGCTTATGACATCAGAGAGGAATTTAGCTTACTTTTCCCCATTTGCACTCCTTTATCTGGTTATTTACTAAGAGTCACATTTTGAAATTGTGTAAACCTCTATTGGGAGATTTCTAGCATGAGAAGTGAGTAAATACGAACTTGAGTGCCTCGCAATTTGTCTTTCTTCGAATCTCTCGACAATAGAGGCAAGTCATTACTTCCAACAATCACCAGATCCATCGACCTATCCAATTTTCATTCGAGTTTGCGACCAATCTCAATTCTGAATGGACTTCGATACAGGCAAATGAAACTCTACAACAAAGCGAAGTACAATGCCAGCATCTAGTGCGTTTGGATAATTTGATACATACTTCAATGCACTGGATTTATCAATTTTCTATACTTGTTATTGGCTTTGTTCAAAAACGAGATATCGGAAATCTCTGATCAAAAATGAAATTTGAATTAGTGATAGTTCGTTGCAGACCAATATTATGAACAACAGCAAATTTATTAGATGCATTTTCAAAGAAATAGTTGAATTTTTTTCAAAAAGACGAAATTTTTAGAAGATAGTTGAATCCTCAACCCGAAAAGTTACATTTTCTACAAAAAGGTCATTTTCGGCCAAACGAGATGAATTTTCAACGAAGAAAGATGACTTTTCTACCATAACAGATAAATTTTCAAGAAAACAAGATAAATTTTTAACCGAAAATGGAATGGGTAAATTATCAAAGTAAAATTATTTTTTAACTGAAAAAAACAAAGGAATTATGAACGAGTTGAATCCAACGAAAAATGACGAATTTTTAACAAAATAGTTGAATCCTGAAGCAAGTAGATGAATTTTCGACCAAATATTTTCAAGCCAAAAAGTTTAATGTTTGAGAATCAAGTTTATTTTCAGCCGAGGAAGATGAATTTTCAACAAAGAAAGATGACTTTTCTACCATACAAGATTAATTTCCATTTCAAAAGGACGAATTTTCAACAAAACAAGATAAGTTTTCAACCAAAAATGGAAGGGTTAAATTATCAGTTAAAAAATTTTTTTTCAACAAAAAGAAGCAAATTATCAACTAGTACAATCCAACGAAAAATGAGAAATTTTTAACAAAACAGTTGAATCCCTAAGTAAATAGATGAACTTACAACCAATTATTTAAATTTTCGAGGCAAAAAGACCAATTTTTAAAGAGGAATTACATTATTGAGTCGAGAAGTTGAATTTTCGAGGATAAAGTTCATTTTAAGCCGAGACAGATGAATTTTGAACAAAGACAGATTACTTTTCTACCATAACAGATGAATTTTCAAGAAAAAAAGATAAATTTTTAACCGAAAATGGAATGGGTAAATTATGAAATTAAGTAATTATTTTTTAACAAATAAAAAAAACGAATTATGAACCAGTTTAACACAACGAAAAATGACGATTTTTTAACAAAATAGTTGAATCCTGAAGCAAGTAGGTGAATTTTCGGCCAAATATTTTCAAGCCAAAAAGTTTAATTTTTGAGAATCAAGTTTATTTTCAGCCGAGAAAGATGAATTTTGAACAAAGAAAGATTACTTTTCCACCATAAAAGATTAATTTTCAATCAAAAAGGACGAATTTTCAACAAAACAAGATAAGTTTTCAACCAAAAATGGAATGGTTAAATTATCAGGTAAAAAATTATTTTTCAACAAAAAAAAGCGAATTATCAACTAGTACAATCCAACAAAGAGTGACGATTTTTTAAGAATAAAGTTCATTTTCAGCCGAGACAGATGAATTTTGAGCAAAGAAAGATTATTTTTCTACCATAAAAGATGAATTTTCAATCCAAAAGGACGAATTTGAATCAAAACAGTTGACTTCTTACTAAGGAAGATAACCATAACAAATAGTTGAATTTTCAGTAAAATAATTAAACCTTCAACAAAATAGTGAAATTTTTTACCAGATTGTCGAATTTTCAACCAAGAAGAATGATTTTCTACTTAAAGACAGATTTTCAATCAAATACATGAATTTTTTACCAAATAGTTGAATTTTCAACTGAAAAGGAAAAAAATTTCAACCAAAAATGGAATGGTTAAATTATCAGTTTAGAAAAATTACTTTTCAGCAAAAAAAAAAAGAATTATCAACCAGTTAAATTCAACGAAAAATGACGGATTTTTTACCAAATAGTTGAATCCTGAAGCAAGAAGATAAATTTTCTACCAAAAATGGAATGGTTAAATAATCAGATTAAAAAATTATTTTTTAATCAGAAAAAAAACAAGAACGCATTATGAAACAGCCGAATCCAACGAAAAAACACGAATTTTTAACAAAAAAGTTGAATCCTTAAGCAAGTAGATTAATTTTCGACCAAATATTTTCAAGCCAGAAAATTCAATTTTCGACAATAAAGTTTATTTTCAGCCGAGAGAGCTGAATTTTGAACCAAGAATGATTCAAACCTTTCCACCATAAAAGATGAATTTTCAATCCAAAAGGATGAATTTTCAACAAAACAAGACAAGTTTTTACCAAAAAATGGAATGGGTAATTAAAAAAATTATTTTTCAACAACAAAAAAAGAATGATCAGCTAGTTAAATCCAACAAAAAATGACAAATTTTTAACAATAAAGTTCATTTTAAGCCGAGACAGATGAATTTTGAACAAAGAAAGATTATTTTTCTACCATAAAAGATAAATTTTCAATCCAAAAGGACGAATTTGATTAAAAACAGTTGATTTCTTATTAAAAAAGATAACCCTAAGAAATAGTTGAATTTTCAGTAAATTAATTAAACCTTCAACAAAGTAGTGAAATTTTTTACCAGATAGCCGAATTTTCAACCAAGAAGAATATTTTTAACCAAGTAGTTGAATTTTCAACTGAAAAAGAAAGACTTTCAACCAAAAATAAAATGCTTCAATTATCAGTTTAGAAAAATTACTTTTAAGCAAAAAAAAAAAAAAAGAATTATCAACCAGTTGAATCCCACGACAAATGACGAATTTTTTACAAAATAGTTGAATCCTGAAGCAAGTAGGTGAATTTTCGACCAAATATTTTCAAGCCAAAAAGTTTAATTTTTGAGAATGAAGTTTATTTTCTGCCGAAAAAGATGAATTTTGAACAAAGAAAGATTAATTTTCTACCATAAACGATTAATTTTCAATCCAAAAGAACGCATTTTCAACAAAACAAGATAAGTTTTCAACCAAAAATGGAATGGTTAAATTATCAGGTAAAAAAATTATTTTTCAACAAAAAGAAGCGAATTATCAACTAGTACAATCCAACGAAGAATGACGAATTTTTAAGAATAAAGTTCATTTTCAGCCGAGACAGATGAATTTTGAACAAAGAAAGATTATTTTTCTACCATAAACGATTAATTTTCAATCCAAAAGAACGCATTTTCAACAAAACAAGATAAGTTTTCAACAAAAAATGGAAGGGTTAAATTATCAGTTAAAAAAATTATTTTTCAACAAAAAGAAGCGAATTATCAACTAGTACAATGCAACGAATAATGAGAAATTTGTAACAAAATAGTTGAATCCCTAAGCAAATAGATGAATTTACAACCAATTAGTTGAATTTTCGAGGCAGAAAGACAAATTTTTAGAGAGGAATTCCATTATTGAGTCAAGAAAATAAATTTTCGAACATAAAGTTAATTTTAAGCCGAGACAGGTGAATTTTGAACAAAAAAAAGATTATTTTTCTACCATAAAAGATAAAATTTCAATCCAAAAGAGATGAATTTTCAATGAAGAAAGATGACTTTTCTACCATAACAGATGAATTTCCAACAAAACAAGATAAATTTTCTACCAAGAATGGAATAGTTAAATAATCAGATTGAAAAATTATTTTTTAACAAACAAAAAAAAACAAACGCATTAGGAACCAACTGAATCCAACGAGAAATTATGAATTTTTAACAAAATAGTTGAATCCTGAAGCAAGTAGACCAATTTTCGACCAAATATTTTCAAGCCAAAAAGTTTGATTTTTGAGAATAAAGTTTATTTTCAGCTGAGAGTGATGAATTTTGAACCAAAAAAAATTACTTTTCCACTACAAAAGATGAATTTTTAATCCGAAAGGATAATTTTCAACAAAACAAGATAAGTTTTTACCATAAAATAGAATATTAAATTAGCAGTTAGAAAAAGTATTTTTCAACAACAAAAAAAGAATTATCAACTAGTTATATCCAACGAAGAATAAAGTTCATGTTCAGCCGAGACAGATGAATTTTGAACAAAGAAAGATTATTTTTCTACCATAAAAGATACATTTTCAATTATTTTTCAAAATTCCTATCTTTCGTCGAAAATTCAACTGTTTTGTTGAAAAATTGTGTTTTTCGATTGAAAATTCATCTCCGTTAGAAAAGTCATATGCCTGGGTTGAAAATTCATCTCTCATGGCTGAAAATAAACTTTTTTGTAATGAAGGAGTGTAAAGTCTGCAGTCGTTTATTTAACAAAGTTTCCAAACAGTTTCGTGAAAATAAAAAGGAATGAAGTAAAAGGAAAGGAAAGGGAAATTAATATTATGAATATAAGTGAAATAAATCAAATATAACTGAAATATGAATGAAAATTTAATTATTCCATTTTTGGTTGTGAACTCTCTTTTTTAGTTGAAAATTCAACTATTTAGTTGAAAATTCATGTAGTATATTGAAAATTCGCATTTTGGTAGAAAATTAAGCTTCTTGATTAAAAATTCAGCTGTTTGGTGGAAAGTTCAAATATTTTGTTAAATGTTTATTCATTTTGTTGAAAATTTGATTATTTTTAGAAATTCCTATTTTTTCGTTGAAAATTCAACTGTTTTGTTGAAAATTTGTCTTTTTTGATTGGAAATTCATCTTTTATGATAGAAAAGTCATCTATACCTGTGTTGAAAATCCTCTCCCATGGTAAAAAATGAATTTTTTTTGTAATGAAGAAGTACAAAGTCTGCAGTCGTTTAATAACAAAGTTTTCAAACAGTTTAGTGAAAATAGAATGAAATAAAATGAAATGAAATAAAAGGAAAGGAAAATTAGGTCGAGATGAGAAACAGGATGGGAAATAGGAAATGCACGTGATTTAACAACCAAGCAACTATCGACGAGTAGTCTTGCCTTCATATCTCCATTAGAGTTCCTCACGCTTTTACCTTTATTAGAATCCTATAGAGTCCAGTAGCCTCATCATTGAAAAGCACTGTACTCAATTTCAAAAGTTTCTATCTAACTACACAGAAACATCTGATTACGTTAAACAAACCGAGGAAAAGTTTAATGCGATTGCCCCAAATGTTAAAGCATAAGGAAACTTTGTTTAATCCTCCCATTTCAGTCCACGATTTACTTCACACAAAGCCTCAAATAAACAACGGTTTATTATTCAACTTCTCCAGATTATTTGCCATAAAAATGAAATAAACTTTGGTTTATCATTCATGTTCTCTAAAGTATTTAGCTTCTACTATAAAATAGTATATCCAATTTTATTATTACTTTTATTTAATTTTATTATTATTATTACCAGCTGAATATTTCTTCAAATTATTCAAATTTACTTATCTATAAATTATTCAATATTTTTTTTAAGCTTTTCTTTGTTTCGGATTTTAAAGCTCAAAACAACATATGAGAAATCAATAACGGATTTCTAGTGAAAATATATTGCATTTTCCACAAGATAGATTATCTTTTAACCAAGTGGATGAATTTTTAACCAAATAGTTGAATTTTGAACCAAAAAAATACATTTCAACCAAGAAGATTCATTTTCTACAGAAAATACGGATTTAAAAAAAAGGCATGAATTTTCAACGAAAAATATGAATGATCAATAACAAAGATCATATTGAACCGAATATTTCATTTTTCGAGCTCAACAGACAAATTTCCTACTAAACAGTTTAATTTGAAACCAAAAATATGAATTTTCAACAACAAAATTAATTTTCTACCAGAATAATTTAATTTTCAAGCCAAAAAGATGAATTTCAACCAAGAAGATTAGTTTTCTACAGAAAAGTCAAATTTTTTATTCAATACATGAATTGGCAATAAGAAATATCAGTTTTAAACGAAAAATCGAAAATTTAAAATTTCAGTAAAAAAGCAATACAAAAAATGAAATTTCAACAGAATAGTTGAATTTTCAACCCGATATTAATTTTTAACTAGAAGTGTGAATCTTCAAAGAAAACATGGCTTTTTAAGAAAGTGCTTCAACTCTGAACCAAGTAGTTGAATTCTGAACCGAAAAAAAATTATTTTTTTAACGAAAAAGTTGAATTTCAACTAAATATTTAAATTTTCAAGCTCGAAAGGTGAATTTTCTATAAAACAATCGAATTTATAATACAAAAGGAAGACTTTTAAACAAAAATGTTGATTTTCCTACAAAAAAGTTAAATCTAAAAAAATGATATTTTAAAAAGAAGTTTAATCTTTAACCAAAATAGTTGAATGTTCAACCTGAAAAAATGAATTTTCTACCTAAAAAGATGAATTTTCATCAGTGCTCGGAACTGATCAAGATTCAAAAAATAGTAAAATAGTAACCACACTTATCTAAAAAAAAAGTAACCGAAAAGTAAAAATAATGTAGCAAAAAAGTAAACAAAAAGAAAGATTTTTCACCAAAAAAGACGAAGTTTTCACCAAAATTATAAATCTTCAACAAAAAAATGTATGTTTAAGAAAGACGTTCAACTTTTAAGAAAATGGTTGAATTTTTCTGACCAAAAATGATGAATTGTTAACGAAAAATCTAATATTTGATACAATAACCAAAAAATATTTTATTTCAATAAAAAAACAGTAGAAATCATTAAAAAAGACGATTTTTCAACAAAATAGGTCATTTTTCAACAAAATTGTTGAGTTTTTTAGCCGAAAAGACCAATTCTTACAAAACAATTGAATTTTCAACCAGTAAATATGGATTTTTGACAAAAAATTATCTGTGAACCAAATACTTGGATTTTCTACGAAAATAGGGGAATCTTCAACCGAAAAAGACAAATTTTCAACAAAATAAGTACATTTCTAACAAAAAAGAAGGAACTTAAAATAAAATTATGTATTTCAAAGAAGGGCTATTATTTTCAATAAAAAAGATAAATTTTCTACCAAAAAGACGAATTTTAAACTAAAATTTCAAAAAAAGATATAAATTTTAGTTTAAAAAATAGCAATTTCAGCTAAATTGTGATTTTTATAAGGATTCTTAATGATTCAATTGATGGCCCTTTTATATATTTTACATACGAACTAATAATAATTCTATTGTTTTTCCCTAATTTTCCCGGCCAAATTTACTGAAAAATTTGAATTTTTACATTTTTTACAAGTTTTTAAATAACACTATTAATGAATTCATTCACTTCGTTATTTTTGGGCAGAAAATATAACCAAAAGTAACCTTTTTCATAAAATAAGTGACTTTTTAGTAACCGTGGATCAAAATAGTAACTAAGTTACTAAAAAGTAACCCCTTCCGAGCCCGGATTTTCATGCAAAAGAACGAATTTGCTATCCAAAAAGATAAATTTTCTACAAAACAATAAGAAATTTTTATCCGAAAATATGAAATTTGAACAAAACAGTTCATTTCCAAAAAAAACAGTTGAATTTTTAAACTAAAAACACAATTTTTAAAAAGTCAGTTGCATTTTTAACAAAATAGTTCATTTTCAACCGAGAAAGATGCAATTTCAAATAAAAAGATGACATTTCTACAAAAAAAAAAAAGAAAAATTATCAAACAGAAAAGACAAATATTCAATCCAAAAAGTCGAATGTTTAAAAGATTAACTGAATTCCCAACCAAAAAAGATGACCTTTAACAAAATAGCGGATCTTTCAACAAAATATATAGTAGACTTTTCAACTCTTAATTTTCCCTTTTCAGTCAACTTTTAATAAAAAAAAGTTGAATTTGCTTATCGAGTTCTGTTAATTCAGTCCGGATTCAAGCGAAATTTCGGGAGAAATGGAAAATTCTTTGAAAATAGGCGAGAATCATTTTTTGTTAAAAGGGAAAAAGGGGGAAAGAGTGTGCACTTTTTTTTAAAAGAAATAAGGTATTTTTTATATTGTTTGCTTGAATAGCACTCTTTTGAAAATGTTAAATCTCTTTCGGATGTACTTGTCTGTTATTTTCCTCTGACAGAAAAGGACGGTGAAGATTCTGATTGAAATACGATAAAAAAGTATAAGGAAAGATCTATTCGATGTCAAATAAAAGAAACTGCGTTCGCTGTAGTAAAACTCACTGATACTTCTATTTGTTCCGGAAAGAATATAGCTACGAAGTACAACTTTCGGTTGTAAAATATATTTACAAATTATTCAAATCGCAGCCTGATAAAAATAAAAAATAAAAAGTAATTAAATTTATTTTTGAACAAGCTTTTATTTCAATGTACTAGCATCACCAATCGCGCCCTACGCGCGTGTAGTTTTTCGGCCTGGGAGGTCAAATAATTTCGGACATAAAATTCAAATTTCGAAATCCTATTCATTTTTCAAGTTCATTTAATTATTTGTTTTTAAGTTTATTACATATGTACTATTTTCTCAGATTTTTGAGAAAATTCAAAATAATTTTCGAAAATTTCAGATATTTCAAATCAAAATTCCAACAAAAACGTTCATTTTTAACCAAACAGTTGCAATTTTAATAAAAAAGATGAAATTTCAACCAAAAGAGACAAATTTTCAAAACAGAAAACGAATTTTGGAGAAATTTGTTGAATTTTCAGAAAAAAAATTGCAGACAAGAGAAAAAATTTATGGCAAACTATAACTTGAATACAAATTTTGAAAAAATATTTTTTAGTTTCTTTGTTCATTTGCTTCAAGCTTCTGTAAATATAATTTTCCTAGGTTTCTCTCTTAAAATGCATAAAATAAATTTCTCAAAATAAACAATCATATTCCATTTTTCCCAGGAATTCTAAGAACATTTTTAATTCTCTTGAAACCTTCAAAAATTCTTAAAAATCTTCCAAATTTTTTGTTCAAAATCTTCAGAAATCTACAGATTGTTTACATATTGTTGAAATCTTTTCAAGCTTCCAATAATTTCTAAATCTTTGCAAAACTTCAAAATATCTTTCGAAATGATTTAAAGTTTTCCTACAAAATTTTTTAATTCTGCAAATATTTAAAAAAATGGTCTTAAAACGTTCCAGATTCTTTTTCGAAATATTTTTCAATCGTCACAAGCTTTAAATTAATATTTTAAAATATTACGTTATTTACAATTATTATCTTTACTTTTATCGATAATGTTTAAAACCTTTGAGTAATAAATTTTATCATGGAATAAAATTACTTATTTGGCAATTTAAAAATTCCTAAACGTATAACCTCGATCAATATGTTCATGGGGTTATGAATAGAATAGAATCTTTATTATTGAAGAATCGTTCACAAACATTTTCAGCAAAATTTTATCAAAAAAATCTTACTGAAGTACTTTCTCATTTAGAAATAAATTTTTAGGATTGAAAT